>VNJV01014971.1:0-68646 GCA_008042635.1 Drosophila nikananu | reverse complement strand
CTTTTCGAAAAAAATGACATTGAAAATTGGCAAAGTTATCATTTTTCCCAAAATTTTCCGATTGTTCCTATGGCAGCTATATGATATAGTAGTCCGATCTTGATCAAATTAAAACCGAAATTCTGGAATAATACAAGATGACCATATTTCAATTTATATGAACATATTTTGAAAATTGCCAAAGTTATAATTTTTTTCTCCAAATTTACGATTGTTCCTATGGCAGCTATATGATATAGTAGTCCGATCGGATTGATTTTAATTTATTATTTTACAATAATAATAAAACAATGTTGTGCCAAGTTTCAAGAGTCTAGCTTAACTAGAAATAGTTTTGGTGGCTATCCCATACAAAGCGACGCACACACGGCTACGGTAATATGGGCGGATAAACTAAAGGCGTGGTTATATTAAAAAAAAAAAAAACCGAAATTCTATAATAATATTTCACATATTTGTGCCAAATTTCAATGCTCTACCTTTAAAATTGTAGTTTATGCTAAAATTTCGGGCATTTTGCCCAATGTGCATTGGAGCGCACGCAATAATCGCACTGCCATGATGGCCAGCTCCCTGCCTTTCCCTGAGCTCGCAAGCTTTTCTTCTGGGAAAATCGCAAATTGCCCATCAGTTTTCATTGTGTGAAACGGGAGAGACGGGTGCTGCCGTCGCTCAAAATTGATTTACGGATGTGGTGTGGGGAGTAGTGTGTGTGTGCGTGTTGTGGCTCTCTGTTGTCTACTCGTAATTAATTCAATTAGCTGTGCGTTGAGCTGGGAGACACACTTCTTACTTCCTAGTGCCGCCTTCCACTCTCTTGCAGATGAGCAGAGCCACATATTCAGTCACAAAGGCGGCCTCCAATTGCAGCCGCCGTCGGCGAATGTCCAAGTTCAGGGACAGTTCCAGGGGCAACAGGCGTCGGGAGGAGCAGCAAGTGTCCAGCAGGTTCAGGGGCAATCAACACCGCTCCAAGTGTCTGCCTACGACAGCAATCAAGCCATGTACGGGATGTCGCTGCCACGCTCCGGAATGTATGTCCAACAGCAGCAGCAGCCACAGCAGAGTCCTCCGCAGCAACTCCAGGCAGCCTCCTCTGGCCAGCAAATGCCCACAAATGTGGTGTGGCCACAACAGCAGCAGCAGCAACAACCGTTGCCAGTGCAGCAGCAAACACAACCACAACAGGTCTATGCTCCAGCTCCTCCAGCTCCGCCAATCCAGCACCAAACGGCGGCCATGCTGCCAGTCCTGAATGCTGCACCAGCTCAGGGCAAAAACCAGGCTCCTTCTCCTGATGGGGATTACGAGGATTACGACGAGGAAACCTACACAGAGGCTCCGAAGAAGGTGAGAGGCTTACACCTGAATCTTATCAATGTGGTAACCCTTTAATAATCCGCAGAAGCAACACAAGCACAAGAAGGTGAAGGCCAAAACAGGCAAGGATCCCATTGAACTGGCCTTGGAGCAAAATAAGCAGCAGCAGGAGACGGCTGCGGCGGCATCACTGCCATCGGCAGCTCTGCTCGTTCCCGTTTCCGCCGTGCACGAGCAGTACAAGATGATACACGAGAATCTGGCGATGGAGTTCCGGGACCACGACGGCCATTCGGAGCGTCCTGGGGGAGCTGTGCTCTCGCTGACTCTGGGCCTGCTGGTTACGGCCGCCTTGGCCATTCTCATTGGCTGTCGGATGCGCACGGTTAGCCGGAGGGCACGACGTTTGGGTGGCAAGACGCCATATTCGCAGGAGGCCGATTTCCTGGTCAATGGCATGTATCTCTAAGGTAGGACACATGCCTGTGTCGGGAACGGGAACGTGGGGGTTGGCCAAGATTTTTGTTGTTCCACAAGCTACGGCGCGGGGAGCTTACATATTATAATTATTTATGGTGTAATAAGAAACATATTTTATACATATAAACAAAGATACCAATGTATGATGAATAAAATTTAAATTAAAATAATTATCATAAAGTGTTCCTAGTCTTGAGGTATATAAACAATATGTTAAAGGTAATTTAAAAAACGCGGCTTTAAGAATTTTCCATTATTTTTTATTTAAGATCATTTCCGTCCTCGATTTCAGTTTCTTTTTTGTTTACGAAAAAACTTACAATTAGTTCTGTTTTTTATGCAATTTGTCGTTCATTTATTCTCTTGGATGTGACAATTTTTAGTCATTAAAACTACAACATAATAGGAAGTTGGTTTGTTTATATATTTTCGCTTTCTGTTGTTCTTTTATAGATCAGCTCCATACTCTTTGCTTCCATTACAAGCCCAAAATCAATGGTAATGCTCCCTACAGTTGGTTTCTAAATGGTATTTGGCCAAAAAACTAATTTCAAACGCTTACAGATATCACATTAAGAAATTAAACCGAATCAAATTTTAATATATATAAATAACAAAAACTTGTATATTTTCGTTTTGGAATTTGGAATAGGGGTTGTCTTAAGTTTTGTATACATAGATTTATTTCGTTTTCCACTTTAAACTTTTAGTCTTTTGTTGTTGAGAATTTTTTTGGTGTGGCCAGTTTTCGTTTTCGTTTTTTGTTTTGCATTTGAGAAAATATCGTTTACGAAGTTTGATGCCCTGACATTGTTGGTTGTGTGTTATCAATATATATATATAATTTTTTTGTTAGAAGTATTATGCATTAAAATAGGCTTTCTCTTTACTCGTTAGCTCCATTTTTCACCTAACACTGTACACATATAATGTAAACTAGTTGTATTTCTATTTAATTATGCAGTTGAATAGTTTAGAGTTTAATGTGTTCATATGTGCAATTTACGATGCAATTTCTTATCGAATGTGTCTCTTCCCTGTCGCTTAACTCGTGTCAATGTTTTTCGTTTGCTAAGCGATCTAAAACATAACGCATTTATCTCCAAATGTTTGTTTTTTACAATTCTTGTGTGTAAACTCAATATAAATAAGAATGGTGTTCCGGGTCGACTATTTTCATGGTTGCTGTTCTGTACGTGTTATGGTAATTGTTACTGTTAATTTAATAGTTAGCGTAGTTTAATATATATGTTTATAAAATAGGCTTTCTCCTTTGCAAGATGCGAATTTTCGTTACTGTTGATGCAGTTTTCGGTAGATTGTGGTACATGTACGAAGCCAGATCTTACGCATCATGTTGCGTACCTGTTAAGGCGTTTTAAAAATCTATATTGCTGGTATCGTTTTATTTATTATATCTGGCTAACTCACCGCTTTGTCCAGAGACGCGCAATTCGATCATGCTCCTCCCGATTTTGCAAATATTGCGTGGCAATACTGCCCACCAGCGGATCGGCTGTAAAGGATGTGAAATATATTATAAAGATTGTAAAGGAAGTATGAAATTTTGAGTTATGTAGAAAAATCTTTAATTTCCCACTCCTTACCTGGATTACAGTCTGTGAGCAGGGAGCAAATTGACAGTAACACCTTTGATATGGTCAGCGCCGGCGACCAGTTGTCCTTGAGTATGTCCAGGCAGATCACACCCTGGCTGTTGATATTACAGTGATAGATGCGCGTACGGAACGTGACCTTGGGCGGCTTGAAGGGGTACTCCGGCGAGAAGTGTATGTCGAGGAAGAACACACCGCCCTCGTAGACGGAGCCCGGTGGTCCCAGGATGGTCGACACCCATTCGTACAGATTGTCGCCCTTCGGTCCGGCACTGCAATTGGGCGGCGGGTCCAGTGTGATCTCGGCCAGCTCCTTTTGTATGCGCTTGGCCGAGGTGCCCAACGACTTGGATATCCTGGGCGTGGGCTTAGTGTCCTTGCGCGGTTCATCACCGCCGCCGGCATTGCTGCCAGAGGCACCGCCATTGGCATTGGCTCCACGGCCACCGCGAGCAGGTGTCGTGGCGGCGGCGGCTGTGGTTTGATTGGCGTTGCTGGCATTGCTGGTCGCTGTGCTGGGTGCGCTGGCATTGGAGCTAGCGCTAGAGGTGGCCACCTCGGCGGCACTGCCTGCGGCTGGCGTTGAAGACATGACTATAATAAATTTCGGAGCGGCTGTAACGAGAGAGTTACAATTAGCAACACGGTTTCAACTACACGGCATACATTTTCGAGTCACATGGCTTGAATGGTAGGGAAAATTTGAACGGATCTCAAAACTATAAAGATTTCTGTGGCTGCTTTTTCACTATACATACAAACTTAATTATTAAATAGACCAGTGGGTAAGATTCCTTCTATAAGAATACCATTCTTGAAGCAATATATTTTTTATAACTTTTTTAAACGGTAAATATTTAAAGGTTTATTATAAAGTTTAATAAGGATTATTCCTCTTAACTTGCAAGGGATAATTCCAAGAAATTACTAATTATCTTATCTCAATTTATTATTACTATTACTATTAGGTCGTAGTACTATGTGTTATAGCTTCATATTGGAGTTCCCATTGTTTACCAATGTAAACTCGGAAGGCCTTCGTCTACATGTGACCCTTCGAGCCCCACAGGGTCCTTGACCTGGTTTACAGCTCAAAATGAGAGGAGTTTAGAGTGGAGCCTACTCGATTTTGTTCTTGGCAGCAGCAGCGCACAGGGGATTGTTTTTTTCGCACTAACGCACACACTTTTTTATTGGCCGGGGAAGCGGCCATTTTGGCAAAAATCCCTTCGACGGCGTGGAAGAGGGGCTATCCGGGGGGCTACTACGTTGGACCCGGGAATTCCGATGACCCTGGAACGGGCAATACACTTCCGTGCATGCGGAAAACAGACTTTCAGCTGCAGGCGACGCTGCATGCGGAAAAAAATCAATCGGCAGTAGACATTTGCAAAACGCGTTGCCGCCGCCGCCGTCGATGAAGATGCCGCCGCTGCTCCTCGCCTCCCGCTGCCTGCAGCATGATTGCACAATTTCGCAGAACGGAGTGCGTCCGATTAATCAGACCATTGCTGGCCGACTTTCCACTGATACACACCTCGTTGTCGCAGTTAATTTCGCTTTTTTCTATCACAACACTTGCGAAAACGTCTCGCTCGCCTCAGTCGCCTGCTGCTGCCCTCTCGCTCGCACTCGTGTGCCTTCGGCCTTCGCTGTGGGTGGGCGTGCAGCTCCTGTCCTGCTCTGCTCGCGTCGTCCGTGCCGGGGGGTACGTGGGCGTGTGTCGCGACAAAATTGCCACCTTCGCGGGTGTCTTTATTTACTTAAAATCGTTTTGCAAATTTGATTGGAAAAAGCCGTCTTTATCTTTGATTCAGAGTGGCCGCATCGCGACGGTTGAAATATGCCAAAAAATACACAAGATAAAGTTATCGATTGCTCTATCGAAATTTGTAGCGACAATCGGTTTCCATCAAAAGGGAATCAGTAGAGGTGCAAAAACATCGATATATGGAGAAACACCACGAAAACATTGATGTTTCAAAAAATGGAAAATAATATTTTTAAAATGATTGAAATTCACAATTATGGTTAAATTTAAAATAAACATCAAACTATTTATTCATATGTCCTCATAAAATAAACCTGGATAATTTTCGATGAAAGTCTTAAACAATGTTAAATAAATGTGAAATTGTTCGTACATCGATGTGTTTTTACCTCTAGGAAATAGGCCTGCGAATTTATCTGTTACCACTAGATCCAGCGTTTTTATATATTATGGCAAAACACTATAATTTAGACAGTAATTTTTAAATGTAGGCTTGTAGTTTACAAATAATACACAATTCATTAATTTTTTTTTACAGTATTTACTTGAAACTTATCTCGTATTTTCGTTTTCTTTTCTACAAAATTATGTTATCTTGGTATCTACTTCGTCCGATACCGCCTTGCGCGACTTGAACACGCGAACCGAGTTGTCGGCTCCGCCAGAGATGATGTACTTCGGGTTAGACCAGTCGATGTCGAGCACCTTTTCGCCGTGACCCAGAAGGTCGTAGAGTGGGGCCTTGGGACTCCTGCAGTCCCACAGCTTGTTCTGGTTGTCGTAGGCGCCGGAGACGAAAAGGAACTCCTCCGTGGTGGACCACATAACGGTCTGTACCCAGGCATTGTGTCCGAGGTAAGTGTTGCGCACTACAGAGCCCTCTGAAAAGTCACATCGTGATAATTTTAGTCCAACATCATAGACAGAAATTCAAAAAGGTGATCTTACGGTTCGTCCTGGCATCGTAGAGCCTCAGGTTCTTGTCCGCGGAGGCCGTCAGTATTAGGCGGTTAAGCTTGGAGTAGCTGGCATCGAAGATTGACTTGTTGGTGGATATCTCGGTCTTTATGCCCTCGAGGCTCAGGTCCCAGACCTTCAGTGTGTGATCCCAGCTACCGGTGAGCAGGGTAGAGGCATCCATCCACTGGACGGCTGAGATGCTCTCGCGATGTCCCTGCAGCGTCATTTTGGGGGTCTGCAAGAGAAGGATAGTTAAGCAATAGCATCCGGTTAAAAAATCCAATCTAGTACGCACCCTCACACCGCTTTCTTTCATCCGCTTGGATGAGCCCTCGGCGGAGTCATCCAGGTCGGCAGACCAAACCTTCAGCATGGTGTCCCAGGAGCCTGTGGCGAATCGCTGGCCATCGGGGCTCACGCTGACACTGTCGACGCCACGCTCGTGGCCCTTGCAAACTGAGACGCACTCGACCGAGTTAGAGGCTACGTTCCACTGCCACAGCATGGCCGTCTGATCCTGAGAGGTAGACACAAAGCGACCGTTTTCCTCGTCCAAGGATATCCAGTCCACCGCCTTGATGGGCGCCGTATGACCGGGAATGGTGAGTATGTGCTTGCCCTTGTTGGTCCAGATGTTCAGTGTGTTGTCGTAGCAGCCGCTGAGGATCCACTTGCCACTGGCCTTCACCGCCGACACCCAGTCGTCGTGGAGCAGGCAGTCCTGCGGCTCTGGAGCGGGAAAACGCTCCACATACTCGATCTCGATGGCGTCCTCAAAGCTGATTGCTTTCTCACGCAGATGGTCGCACAGCCGGCCGCGCAGGTATTCGTCAAACACCAGGAAGTCGAAGTCCACGGCGGCGCCATCCTTCTGCTGAAGCAACGCGTTGACAAATGTGTTCAGTTCAACGGTGGCAACTGTTCCATCGATGGCGTACGGCACATCTGGCACAGCATAACTGGGAATATAATCTTGGAGTTACAGTTTCATTCACATTTATGAGGGATACCCACTGTTCCTGCTTGGTTTTGAGGTGCACCTGCACCTGCCCCTCGCCGTTTTCCACATCCATCGCCGGGCCCACGTGCGTTTTCCCTAAGCGGCTATTGTTTCTCTCGCGTACCGCGCTTACTCGGTAAATTGTACGGACTTCTGTATCGTTACTTGTAAGAATTCAGGAGTGGTTGAACCATACAATTAACAAAGTTTTTGTGGATTTAATAAAGTTTATAAAAAGCGTGTTTTTAAAAGACCGAAATAGAGATGCGAGAGCACCGATAATAAAAGTGGTAATCGGCCTGGAGACTACAATCGGTAGTTTCGCTCTTCAATCGGCGTTGCCGGACTGAAAGAAATAGATTATATATATAGTCAACGTTTTTTTTTTGAAAATGAAAATAACAAATATTAAAATTTTATTTTTAATGGATAATATAAATTTAAAAAAATATATAAATACTGACTTTGAGTAATATAAAGTTAGTCAACAATTGATTTAGTTGTGAAAATTGGTTTTTTGGTTTTACTGATCATAAAACAGTATCACTCCGTTGCACCATTGAAATATTTGTTAAAAATAATACAAATTTTACACAAACAAGAGCTCAATTTGCAACTTAATAATTAAACTTTTTTGCAAGCCAAGCCGGCGCCGATGGCGATGTCGATGATTTGCTGTAATTTGGTTTCTCGCTCTTGCACTTCCCTCCAGCTTGCTCGTCTTACGCAAAAACGGAAAAATAAAAAACGACCAGCCGTGGCAGCAATTTGTAAATGACTCTTCAAAGACTGGTAATTGTTAATCTGTTATGTTTCTTCTTTTTGATTTCGGCTATTAATACGTACCAGATGGCACCTGAAAGACCACTTTTGTGGCTAACTGCGCACTGGAAGGTTAAATGCCACTTGACATTTCCGAAGTGGCGCTTAACCTTCGCACTAAAATTGGACAAATGCCCAAAAAATGAATTTCCAATAAAAAAAGAGTGGTCGCCTTTATGGGTCGTTGGGATATTAAGCTGGACACTGCAGAGGTTGTGTTTTTTATTTTTTTGCTGACTAAAACCAGAAACGAGGCGAAATGGAATACGAAAGAGCTGAAGAGCTGAGGCTGAAGCTTTCCAGATTTTCGGGGCTTCCAGCGGCGGAGCTGCGGCGCAGCGCTGCCCAGAGCTGTCAGCTTATAAAAAAGGCACGGCGCCTGCGCAGCCGAAACATTACAACAAACGCCGCGCGCAAGGTAAGACAGGCTCGATTCGATAACTCGACATCTCTAAAAGCTGCCTCCTCCAAAAGCAAAGATCAACCCCGTAAAACCAAACAAGATGAAAGTGTTCGCGTTGTGCTCTATGCTCGCCCTACTGCTGGCCGGCGCCCAGTCCCTGCCCCAGGGTCGCGAAGGTGCCGCCTACACAAACGAGGCTATCCGGCAGGCGCAGCAGACGCTGCTCATTCCCAAGGACGCCCAGATCCAGAACGTGCAGGAGGGCATCGAGCTGGGGGCGTACGAGCAGATACCCGGCAACCAGCGGATTAACCTCTTCGAGATCCTGGGCGACCAGGTGCCCTCCGAGGTGATAAACAACCTGCAGTCCCAGGTCGATCAGATCGGACGCAACTGAGGTCGTAGGTTAACTTGAAAGCATTCATCATCGCACACACACTCATTGTTAAGTTTCTCGGTAATAAATGTACAAAAAGAAAGAGCACCATTCATATTTAATCGAAGCGTTTCTGTATTTTTCGAAAGCGAAAGTGATCCTCCCCCGAGAAACCAGTTGGTTCCTCTGCAAACTCTCCTCGATCGGTTTGCATCGCAGTGATTTATTTCGCTTTTTGTGGCCTTTTCCTAATGCTCTTCGCCAGACTTTCTCCTCGCTGCTGCTGCGCGCATACTGATTAACCATAAATCGTCGGTAGGTTGGTTGTTGTATCCTCAACCTTGTTATGCAAGCGGCTGGACAGTGCGCACCGAGCACTGCGGTTCACTGCGATGTAACCCGAGTCACTTAGCCCGGCAGCCGCCGGCAGCTCTTGGCCTGGGTCGTGATGCAACAGTTGTCGTCGCCGTCGATTGTTGCTTCGTTCGGTTTGTTTATTTAATTTCTCGGTAATTGCCGCCTCATGCACTCGCATGTGTAATGAGGGATCCGATCCGCGGCAGAGGCGTGGCAGATGCTGGTTGCGCAACCATTGGGTAGGACCGGTGTCCATAGGGCCTACTTACCTGGATTTTTACACGTACTTGCACAGTAAAGTGTGTGTTTCTTTTGAGGTTATTAAAGTCCTCTTTAAATTGACGTATTATCCATCACTCTTACCACCAAAAACTTACCATGTTCCATCACTTTAATTTGCCATCTAGTTCCTCTAGAATTACCTCATTTTTATTTCATAATTCATACATTTAAAAATGAGCTTGATACTAAATTAACCCTAGTTAAAGTATTTCCATAATGTAGTTTACTTTGTCTCGAAAAAATCGGTGTGTTCGTGAGAGTGTGTGCATGATCATCGCCTAAATAAATTATGTTCATAATAGTATTTATTTATTAACTAAAGAATGACTGCTTTTCACTTTTGACACTTTGCTCATCGCGTTGCTTTGAAATCCTTCCTTCGTGCAATGTCTAGTTTAAATTAGTTAAAATTTATATAAATTACGTTGTTAAATGTAGAAGTAATTGTAATTAGCTTTAAATTAAAACTTTGCCATATTCAGTCTAAACTTAAAAGCTTTTCAAATCAAGGAGGACTATTTAGTAGTTTGCCTTTGCCTTTTGCATTTTAACAATAAATCACCGCCGCAGCGAATAGTTAATGCTTTTTAAATCATCGTTCGTATGTTCCGTCGTTAAGAAATAAATTACAAATTAAATAAAATCATGATGAGATAAAACAAGTTAAAAATTTCTCTTCTTACTCGATGAATTTCGATCGTGGATTTGGATGGATGTCGTGGATGTGCACTTAGGTCGATGTATGTATAAATATAGAAATATATAACTAGGCAATACGGATTGCCGGATAATGAAACATTTCGTTATTGCATTTGGGGGGCCCAGCTATGATTACGTTCGTAGGTCGATAAATTCAGATGGTCGTCTATGCAGTCTATGGATATAATCATCTTCAAAGGATGCTCCTCCTCTCCCCTCGCTTTCTGGCTACTTAAACTAACTATGTTGCTCGCTCGAATGGATGGATTTTCGTTGCGTTTCCAAGTTACTAGGCTTTGCGACAGGACTGCTCTCGCAGAGAACCCGGACACTGCGAGTCCTTGAGTGCTCTGCGTGGGCAGCTCTGCTTTATGGTGTATTTATATACAAAAAAGGCTTGATCTTCCCCTGCTGCGGCTCCACCTCAGTATATCCGCTGCAGATACAGACGTCCCAGTGGTAGGGCTCTTTCCACGAAGCTCTTCTCGGCCCTCGCCGAGGACTTGTCCTCCGAACCTGTCTTGGCCACGGACTCTTGGCTTTCGTCCAGTTTTAGGCTTTCGGCATCGGCCTTGGGATCCACACCGCCCACCTGACCCGCACCCGAACCCGGCTCATCAATGTCCAGGGCGGACACCGGCATGGTCTTGGGCGTAATGGGTTCACGGTCTCGGAGGTCGCCGCTGCCCAGTTCCACCTCTTCGCCCGTTTCATTCCTGCCGATCTTCTCCAGCTGCTGCAAATCACTGCCGTTCTGAATGCGAGTCTCCCCGGATATATCCTCGCCACTGTACATCAGCAGGGGGACCAGGACGCTCTTTTCCCGTACGGACGAGGCGGCCACCATCATGTGATCCGTGGTGGAGGATTTCTCCTGGTAGAGATCAAAGTCACCGCCACCGCTGCCACCGCCGCTGCCACTGCCATCCAGAGTCGTGTCGGGCGTCAGCTTCAAATGCTTGGTGTCCATCTCAAAGGGACTGGTTATGCTTCTGGGCTCATCGTTCTCGGGCTCGGCTATATCTTCGAGCTCAACCAGGGGAAAGTTGACGTCGCGAAGACTGAAGTCATCACCGGGCAGTGAGGGATAGGCGGGATTTGACTCCACCTGGGGCACATCATCCTCCACCTCCATGTGGTGTGTGGAGCTGGCTGGAGGCATCTCGCTGCTCACTGGTGGCGGAGCCTCTGTGCTGATCTCAGTCTCCGATTTGGTACTGTTGCCTCCAGGTGAGATCTCGTGGCTGGCTCTGGGCGGTGCATCTGTGGTGATCTTGTTGGAGGCGGTTCCAGGTCCCTCTGTGGTCGAGATGATGTGGTAGATGTTGTCGCTGCCGGCAGTATCAGGTTCCAGTTCCCCATCCGGTTCAATTAGGGAATCCCTGAAGCCATTCTGGATGAACAGGCCGGCATTCAATGGCGCTGTCTCCTCGTAGTTCCTGGTGCTTGATCCCGATCCCATTCCCGTGCCCTCGGTGGTGTACTCCCGCTTAATGTTCACCTTGCTGGGATCGCTCTCCGCCAGCGGCTGCAGTCCCTCGGCGTTGTAGGTGACCAGTGGTTTCACCTGTTGCTCCACGACGTTGCTGCTGCTCGAGGCCATCGGCCGCTCGATGTAGCCGACGGAGGCGATGAGCTTTAAGCTCTCACTGCTGCCAGCAGTGCCCCCTGGAAGTGCTTTGGGGTGGCTGTCTTGGCTGGGCTGCGTTGGTGTTGCTCCGGCGACCGTTGATGTTGCCGCTGTTGCTGCTGCAGGTGGCACAGGCGGCATGGCCGCTGCTGGAGTTGTGCTAACAGCCGGCGGAGTACTCATGGCAGCCGCTGGAGCCGTTGCCGTCGCCGTGGTACTCTCCAAGGATCCAGCTGTAGTGGTTGATGTGGGAGGCGCAGGTCCCTCGGTGGTGGGCAGCAGGTTGCTGCTTCCCACCTTCCGGGTGGGTATCATCGATGGCTTGGCCTTGTTGTCATCGGTTATCCGGATTTCCGTTGGCTTGGTTATCTCCTTGATGGTGATGTTCCAGTTGAAGCCCGCCGGCTGAGCCTGGGCCGCCGGCCGCTGGGTCGTGGAGGTGCTGCTGGTCATGACCTCGCCCACCAGCGGATTGTTGTCCAGAACTGAAGGAGAGAAGTTGGAATTAATGGGGAACTAAAGGTCATTGGGTGGCGGAACTTACTTGGACAGTTGTCGTACTCCGGACAGCAACGGCCGGGGACGTATTTGGGCATGCAGTCGTCCCGCCGGAAACAGGTCACCGAGCTGCAAACAATATCGCCGCCTGCAAAAATAAATTGAGTGTGTTTTTAAGGTAAAAGTGTTGGACCAGCAGTGCGAAAATCAGAGTAAATAGTTGGGAAACAGATGCAAGGGTAATACTTTAATTAAATACATAATAAAAACTGCTTAAGTGTTTGCTAAAACTTTAAAACAAAAAGATTAACATTTTCCATAACAACAGAAACGGAAACTTTAGTATATATATTTGTATTTCAAATATTTAAGGAATTTCTAAGCTATTTTTGGAAGTTTACAAATTAAATTGAATTTATAGCTACCTGATAACTAAATAAACAAGTAAATCTTTGAGTGTTAAACGAGTTTTCTTTGATATAAATAAGAAATATAATAACATAATATTTATCATCAATCAAACCAATCAATCAAACTTTGAAATCAGTTTAGTTTTAAGGTAGTTTTTTATATGAATCAAAATTTTGTATAATACAATTATAATCATCATCTAATTAATAAGAAAATCTTTAAAATATATGTATATATAGTGCAGGAGAAGGATTCAACCATTCCTGGGCTTTATTTTAAGGCTTCAATTAAATTAAATATTATTTCAAATCTTGACTGAAGTAATAAATATTTTATAATATTTAGGAAGAACAGAAAGATTAATAGAGGCAAAAGCGATCTTCATACAAAATAACCTACGCATCCATTAATAAATTCATCTTTCCATAATCTCTGATATATAATAACTTTACATATTTTTGCACAAATAAATACTACAACATGAATAAGAAACAAATAGCTTTCATAAACACTCAACTCCCAGTTAAACAGTGTCAATGTGTGTCGCATAATTACCCCGACACTCCCTAAACACTGGTGTCTAATTTTCAGACTCACCTTTGCAGTAGCACACGGTGCACGGCGTGTCCGGATCAACCAATTTATAACCATTGGCATAAGTTTTGCCATCCTTTTCGCAATCTGGGGGTTAGGAAGAGGCCAGAGAGTGAGTGAGCAGAGAAGGGGATTTGCATAAATGCATCCGAGCGAGGCACCCAGGTCGGGTGTGGGCACTTACCGCATTTATAATCGGGACAGCAGTGGCCCGTGCGCTGGATGGCCCGGCAACTGGCCTGCTTCTCGCACCGCACGGCCGTCTCCGCCACCCAGACTCCATCCTGCAGGCACTGGCCTATAAACAATTCGGGGATACAGCGGAGGGAGAGAGTGGGAGCCACATTGTTGGCAGTTTAGTTTCGGGAGAAGAAGCACCAGGCGGAGGATTAGTTTTCGGGGACTTACCCTGAGGCTGCTGCTGTTCGGCCAGCGATTCCGTGGTGCTGCTTCCGGAGCCGCTGGAGCTGGAGCTCCTATCCGCGATGCTTGGCGTGACCGCGACCGTGACGACTGTGGAGGAGGCACTGCTGCTACTCTCAATGGCGGGCACTGCAGAAAAAAAGAAAGCAAAGCCGAGTGTGAAATAGGAGAGGGCAGAAAGTCAACAAAAGGCCATTGAGAAGAATTCGGCACTGGCAGAAAACAATAGTTACGTTTTAATTACATTTATTGTAATATTTATAGCAATATATCAAAAATTGAAGTTTCTTAGGCTAGTATTTATTATTTTATTAATACTATTAAGATATCTTTAAGTGTAAAATAAAATAAAATGCAAGAGAAATTCTATATTAAAGGTATTAGAATTATTATTAGAAATAGAAACGCCACTAGGAATTAGTATGCCCTTGCCATAACTCTGTAAATATATTCCTATTTATTTCTCAAACATTTCTCATCAGAAATTAATGATTAAATTGACTCAAGATATTTCTCCCTCAGGCCTTAATAAATTAAGTCCTTGAATTAGATTATTACTACCGGCTTTTAGGGATGTGACCAGAAGGTATATATATATGTATATATTCCCAACTAAGTGCTGTGACAGTGTGTTTCTTTAATGAAAAGGAAATGCAAATTGCCCAGCTCCAGCTTTAATTTACACTTGTAATTGGATTATTTTTTGTTTTATTTTTTCTTCTTAATTTTCCTAGAGTGTAAAAGGGACAGAGGCAAATGTCCTTTGGCCTTCTGGCTCCCTGTCAGTCGGTACATATTTGAATGAATGACATTTTGATAACAGTTGTTTGTTGTTCCTGTTGCTCCTGCTGCTGCTGGTGCTGCCTCAAACTGGGCAAGGTAAAATGCTATCAAAATACGGCAAAGTTAAATGAGTTTAGTTTTAGTTTGGCTTTTTTGTTTGCCCAGTTTGAGGCGACTCCCAATTGGGACCAAAACCAGAGCCAAAGCCGAAACCGAAACCGAAACTGACAAAGGGGAGCACAAGATGGAGTGGCAGCCGCTTTGTCTACGCTCCTTGATTGTCCAGTTTGGCGAATAATTCCGATTGACAAGAGCCGTGTCTGAACCGAAAAAACATTTTCCATTTCCCATACCCTTCCCAGGAAAATTGTCTTACTTAAAGACTTCTCTTGTGGAGAGCCTTGTTGTCACTTTGCTATGAAAAATGATTAAATATGTGCGAGCATTAATCATGCGCCCCGTGCTCTGGTTTTATTGTGGCTGCTGTCCATCCTTTATTTCGGGTCCCCTCATAAACTGGAGCTATGTTTACACACACTCCCGCACACTCAGACACAACCCTCACTAAATTGTTTTCCTAGCACTCATTAAGGAAACTGCATATGCTGCTCACTTCAGTGTTTTGTTGTTTGGTTTTATTTTAGCATTCGAGTTGGGGAAACGAACTCAACTGGGTAAATTTTGTTTAAAATCCATTTATTTTTATGAGAAGAAATTCTGTACAAGTTACTGGGATTTGGGTAAGTATTTAAGCTATTTATGAAATTTTATCATATTTATATTCCTCAGAAAGGTGGTTTGAAACTGAAAGCCAACTGGTTTTGTTTATAATTACTATAGAAGTTATGAACTTTATGTAATTTAGAGAAAATATTTTATGAATTTAATTTAAATGCATAGAGTTTCTTTCTTTCACAAAGGATTTTGGGAGGATAGAGGATTTTGTAGGATGAAGAATTCTAATTTCGGTTTAATTCGAGTGCTTTAATAAAAGTAGTTCTGTTTTAACTAAGCTTTCTTGGCCATATTCTTTTTATAATTAAAATATGTATATAATCGGCTTTAAAAGAAGTTTACAGCATTTAAACCCACTCAAGTTAGCTACAAGCTATTATTCTAAAAATCCCTAAAATTGCTCCCCAAGTGAAATGGCACATTTGTTTCAATAAAAACCAAATCTATTTATAATTACGTTCTTTCTCCATCATCTTCAACAGGCTAAGGATTACTTAGTTATTGTTGGAGTTTATTTTGCAGCTTTCCTTTAAGCATAAGCCGAAATCCTATTTAACCATTCATGACTCTCATTTTTAGACTTTTTTGAGTTTTTTTTTTGTTTTTTTTCTTTTTGTTTGCGGCTCGTTATGCAACTCAGACAGCGCCACACACATGTCTGAAATCCGAAACGCTGCAATTAGTAGAACAGCTTCCCGTTTTGCGCTCTGTTTTCATTGTGGAACGCAGCGCTAATTCTACGACTTGCCATTGTCTCTGGGGCCTCACTTATTCTGTTTCTCTTTTTTTCTTTTCGACTAATTTTTGGCTAGCCAACACGTTTCAAATGAGCAGAATTATTATGCACATTATGTGGAGCAAGCGGACGGACGGCTGACATTTGTCTGCGAGTCGGCGGCTCGACTCGCGTCAGATTACGTATACGCCACCGCGAGATTTTGTCGTGATGCTGAAAGTTCTGTAATCCTCTGTCTCGGCCGACTGACAATAAATTGTCCCCTGCGAAATTGCATTGTAAATTCGCTTTTGATTGTTTTCCAGAGAAAAGTACACCGAGAAGTTATTATGTAAATGTGAGGCAAAGGTTGCCGCTGGCTGTCGGCTGATTCATGGCCATAAATTGCATTGATTCTAAATAAATGTTGGTTTATTTTTGTCGTGATAAATGGATAAGCACAATTCCGGGGCAATTGTTATAAACATGCCAAAGAAATGGCTTTCAGGGAGAGGAGTCACTCCGGACTGGGATCTTATCAGGAGGAAGCCATTAAGATCATCGTTGGCTTTGGTGCAAATTTTTGACAGCAGCCCTTGTGAGCCCTACTATTAATAACACTTAACACCCATTGATAAATACGCTGGTGGTGGGCTATAAATGCCCGAGGCCGCAAAACCAACAGCAATAACAAATCATCCCGAAATCATCGCGGAAATTGCGGAAAATTGTCTCGCCCCGGCCAGACGCCCACACACTTCATAAACTAAACTACTCAACTTTAGCCGGAGGCCGCCAGAGAGAATGTTTTCCATCATTATTACAATTTCACCAAGTGGCTTTTCTGTCTTTCTCGGAATTTCCTTCAAGCGTTTAAATCCTTGCGGGGCTTGGGCTCTTAAGCAGTTTGCGGTTAGTTAGAGAGAAAATTCGCTAGTTTGACATGACTTCTGCTCAGCCGAACGCAATAAAGAAATTCTTAGCCCATGAATCGTAAGTGTAATTGCTATTTTATCGGGGTAAAGTTGCCCAAGTCAGCGAACTGTGAAATTATTGCTCTTGCCGAAGGGATAATCCTAACAGGAAGAGTTAAATAAGTCATTTTATGACAGCTGGTAGGCTTTACTATATAAACCTTAAGCTTATTTATAAGAACTTATTTATAAGGACTAAGGAAAATTCTTTTAAAATAAAATATACAAACAAAATAAAAGGTAGAGGTTAAAAGATCCTATTAGGAGATGTGTGCTATAGAAAAATGTTATTAAATCCATTTGACTTCTCTACTATATTTATATTTATATTTATCAGAAAGATTATTTACGGTTTTACGATAATTAAATTTAAGCAGCTTGGCAATGCATTATAAATATTTTCAAGTATTAATCAGGCAAACTAATGACTATAAGTCAATGAATTCGCATAAATTATGAGGTTCTGAATCTCATTATAATATATTATTTCATATTCTTTATTTTATTCGCTGGCAATCCGATCTTCTCCGCTTGCATGTCACAAAAACTAAACTCCCAATTGGTAACAAGAATATGCCGTCATGCTTATAGACAGCATTATATATAAATATATATACTTCAAGCAACATCCATGATAATTCCATTGTTTCCATGGGGAATTTCAGCGGAAACCGAGAAACCAGCGGCGCGTAAGTCAGGCAGTTGTGAATGCGATTTCAAATCGACGCTTAATGCCATTCAAAACGAAAGCAAAAACAATAATAAAAACAATCAAAGTAAGGCGGAGGGCGGGCCACGGGGCTGACAAGCGGACAAATGACAACAAATGAGCTTTTTGAGTGTTCTGCCCTCGGTTCTGGCCATGTTGTTGCACTTGTTGTCCCGCTTCTGGACAAAGATGATAAATGAGGCGACGCGAGGAGAGGCCTTTGTCTCAAAACAACAAACTCATCGCGAAGACAGCAAAAAAAAGGTAAATATCTGAGACAACAAATTATACGGTTAAATGGCAGGTGATATGCACGAAGCCGAGGAAAAGTTCGCATTGAGGTGAAACCAATCAAAAGTTGAACAATTTAATTTTGGGCTGCATGGAGAAGAACAACATGTGGCTTAAAGGGAAATAATGAATATTAAATATATTATGCATTCCAGACAATTGGGTTTAGCTTAACTTAGAGTTGAGCTAAGAAAACGTTAAATTTAAGCTGGCAAAACTTTTGTTATGACCCCAAAAACTAATCTAAAGTGCAGAAAACAATTATAAGATGCATAATTTAGGACATTGAATAGGTAAAGCAATAAAACTTCAAGAAAATCAATTAAATAGAGAGTTGGAAATTAAAATAAAGAAACAGAGCAGAAAAATTCTGTCATCATTGGTGTATATATAAACATAATTCCCCATCAGCTGTTAATTTCTGTTTTTTTATTTATAAACTAATTGTTTGCATGCTTTGGTACGCCACCTTCTTGATTACTTTATAACCAACAAATCGCTAAGCAAAACCTTTAGAATGTAGTTTACACAAATGATTTCTGGAAGTCCAATTGGTTTTTCGAAAACACCTGTCTGTCATGTAATATCCAGCCCAGGTAGCAGGTATCTTTGTTACTACAATAAAGTATGCACAGTACAATTATTTGCAGTAGAGTATCTCAAAAGTTGGCACCAAAATGCAGCAAGTGCTAAGCTGAGGGCCTTATCAAATTATCAGGGCAGACGTGTGAAATGCTATAGTATCATTGTAATTCACAGAACCGAGCCCCAACCGTAAAGCATTTGCGTGTTTGCATCCGTGACCAACCGTAGTAATCCCCAATCCATCTACATATGTCCGAGGCGGCTATTTAAATTAATAATAGCACCAGGAGGAGGATGAGGACGACACCCTGACCACCGCCCTTCGTCGCCTCGTCCGACTGTCATTAGCCCCAGCTTGGACACAGGATTCCCCGGTAAGCCCAGGGAGATGGAGCCAGGCCTAATTGTAGCAATTTGTGTAATCACATATCGGCATGTGCGCTGGCATCACACATTGGCAGATACATTTCACAACGCCATAGATTACACCCTGGGATTTGTTTCAGTAGGCAAATTCAATGCCCATAATTACTTTTGACCAATCAGATGTCAGCCAAATGAAGATGCATCAAGGGTTAATTACATTCCTTAAATGAAAATACTAATCAATTCTAATTAAGATGTCTTTTGTTTGTGATTTGAATGTAAAAGGATAATTAAACCTTGGTTAGATAACCATCAAAGGATTTCTAATTTAAGGTCAACATATGATACATTTATTTAATTTAAAGCAAATTGGTAAATTGTTAAAAATAACAGGGTACTTTACAATTATGCAGCATGGGTGAAAGCTTAGTCATTTTATTTTCCTGCCTGTTATCCGCATTGGCATTGACTTAAAGATACAATTAAATAATCAAAGGCCTTAGTACCTAGCTCATACGCCATTGTAGATAGAATAAAATAAAATAAATGCAGTCTTGCGTTCGTGGCTCATACGCCATGTTGGTTGCATAACTGAGGCTCTTAGATCAAAGCCCACGTCAAAGTCAAAGTCAAAGCCAAATCCTCGTTAGTTGTAACCAAGTGCCGGGCTTAAGCTTTATTCAATTTGGCCAGCGTGTTGTCATTAGCACTATCTCTTTTCTCTGCAGCAAAAGAAAAAAAAAATGGAGCTGAGATCGGCGTTAAAGTGTAACACTCCATAAAACAGATGCCCCGCCGGAACGTGACCACAATATAATTACCCGCAGCTCGCGCCACTTGTTGGCCAGGTCTTCTCACAGTCCATTGCTGTTGTTGGTCTTTAAAAGCTAATTTACATGCCGGCTTCCCGTCTCTAGGCCGGCCAGCCGTCGAAAGTAAAAGTTTTTTAACACTTTTCATTTTAGAAGTTGCTGCTGCTGCTGCTGCTGGCCGGCACGTGTGTGAGTCTCGGTCTCGGTCTGGGCCATTGTGTTTGCCTTTCGCATTAGGCCAAAAGACCAAAACGGCCCAAAGAGGATGATGTTCGTTCGCTCAAGTGGCAGCTGGCAGTTGGCCTTCTCTCTGGCTTCAACAATTGGCCGATCGTTACAGCATGGCCGTTATGTTACATGTTTGCCCCTCGTTTCCCTCTCATTTCTCGTTTGTTTGGTTTATTTTGATAAGATCTTAGAGGTTCGGCCTTATGTGGGTCATATTTTGATTTGAGATTTTCTCGATAATTGTCGGCGTTTATTGGGTATTATTTGTAACTTAAATTGGGATTAGATAAGGTAATATTTGGCTATTAATTAGCCCTAAAGAAAAGATGAGTTTTAAAGAAAATTGTATATGGTATATTTCTTATTTCTTCATCAAGAAAATATGAGTTTTAAAGAAAATTGTATATGGTATATTTCTTATTTAGGTATTTAGAAACATAAAAGAATTTTCTGAGACTCTGAGAAATAGTTGTTGTTTACCCTTTATATTTCCCAACTCCAGGTTCATAATAAACACCCAATTAGTTATTTTTCTTGCCATATGCAGTAAGCACTGGCGATTTAACCCCAAAAAGCATCCTCTGCTGTGGTATATCCCGCCTTAAACCCTATCAGAACAGCAACAGTTCGTTAAGGGCAAAGCAAACAACAGAAGCCAACACTGAAACACCAGAAACACCAGAAACCCAGAGCTCAAAGCCCAGAACCCACAATTACATGACCAGGAATCCGCAAACTCATTCTACTTTCCACAACTGACCATGCCGCGTCAGGGGTTCAGGACCAGGACCAGGAACAGGGCCTGATTCCTGAATCCCACTCACCGAGGCGTGCTCTTGACCACTTAAAGCCGCTTTAAGCTCCCCCCGGTAGCCGCTTTGGGACCAGAAATATGTGTGTCAGTTCATATTCGGGCTTTCGCCACTCCTCACCACCATTTTTTCGATGAACTTCCTTGGGGACTAATTTTCCGAGTTCACACACAATTTTACACACAAGTTTTCGGCAGTAAGTTGTGTCAGATTTTCTGCTGTTGCTGCAGCTGCTCCTGTTGTTACCCATTTGACCTGCCACCGAAGTCAAGTCGAAGTTCGAAGCTCTGTTTCTCTGTTTGTCCTGTCTGAGGTTTGTTGTCCTGCCCCGCCTGCCCCCGAATTATTATGCTTATTGCTGCATCTAGAGCACGTATTATGACAGTTAGTTGTGGGCTGGAGTTCAGGGCAAAGTTTGTATTTTGTATTTGTGGCCGGTACGCTGATTGTTGGCTTTCAGTATTAAAGACATGGCTCTTAAAGGGGCAATACAAGTTCTGAGGTTGCAGCACTTGATAAATTTTGTTTTTGTGAACAGTTTATATTTAAAAATTTTTGTTTAATATGATGTATTGATAATTTCCTCTTGATCTTTTTTTTTTTAATTTTATAGGCTTCACACGATGTTCCCCAACAAGGTTCTTAGCTTTTCGAAAGAATAAACCTAAATCGAACTCCAATAAAATGGCTCCAGCAGAAAGCAAACTTCCCAACGATCTAGTTCAAATAATTTCTGACAAAGTTATGGCCCGAACTTTTCAGAATTACCTGAAGGAACACTTGTAAGTAAATGCCAGGCACGAGTTAGAGTTCCTCACCGTTTGCATATGCCAAAAGTATATATTCGCTTTTATGGCCAGACGTGACTACTCGGCATAGTTATGGCGCAAAGTCTGGTGGAACTTTAAATTACACAAAATATATGTATTTTCGTTTTTTGGCTTCAAATCCCGGCGTTATATCCCGTGGTGTTCGTATTGAAAATCTATAGAAAATACAAACGAAAAAATATTCTTGATGGCGGGGGGGAAAAGTTTTGGCTAGGATTAAGCCACGTAAATGCTTGAATAATGTGAACAGATTTAACTTTTGCCATTGTGGAAAAGTTTTGGAGGATGGAGGCCTGGAGGAAGTTAGTTCTTCGCTCTCCGACAGGTTAATAAAATGGCAAATTGAATGCGCTGAACGCCGTTCGGCAGACCCGATAGGCTGATAACAGCTGGAGACCTGATAACGATGATCATAATGTATCCGTTTTACCTTTACCGTGCCGCTTTTCGATTTATTTTTTTGTTTTTTCTTCTTCCTTTTTCCGGTTCTTTATCCTCTTTTGTGGGACTTCTTTCCTTTGACCAAAGGCGACAATTTGTTGGCGTTTTTTACGACTGCCAAGTGGCGTTAAATTAACGGGGCGAGGAAGAAGGCTGAAAAAAGGTGGAAAAGCATCTGCTCTGCGACCCGCATTTTATTTTATGCCGTTTTGATTTTTCCCTTGCCTTCCAGCTCTTTTTGTTTTGCCTTTTTTCTGTTTTGTTGTCGTAAGACTCCATTAAACAATTCAATTAAGCCGCCAGGGGTGGGCGGAGACAGCTGTTGTCTTTAAAATGTCAAGCTGGACATAATGCGGGTGCCGGCGAAGGAGGGGCGAACGGGTGGCCACATCCTAGCGCCCTCTCCCATTGCCTGAATTAAAACATTTTATGCAAATTTTTTTAGCGCCACTTTCCGAGTTCTTCTCACATTTTATTCAGCGACCTCTGGCTTCTGCTGTTTGCCAAACGCTTAAAGTATTTACTTTAATTTAATGGCTAAAACGAAAACAAGAAACTCTGCAATTAAAATCGTCGACGCCTAAAAGCTGGCAACAGTCACCAAAAAATGTATTTATAAAAAAATAAGGAAAAGCAGAAACGGAAATTAAAATACTTCCGGTTTGCTGAAGAGTTTTTTTTTCCAAAGAGAGGGAAAAAAGCGGAAGGAAAGTCTTCGTACAACTGGCTGAAAATCCAACTGACTTGGGCCTATGGTAATGCTAATTGAAGTTGAATTCTCCTAAGAGGCAAATTGGTGGAAGTTCATGAGCCTCTGGTTGACCATAATAATTTATGTAGTGTGCGGAAAAGGGTGTTGGTAGGAATAAAAGGAAAGAAAGGGATTAAACTTGTCTCCCAACAGAGAAAAATAATTTTTAAGAAGTTCATTTATACATTCTTAAAGGTTTCTGGAGGCTATAAACCTCTATTGTCAGGAAACTTTAAATAACATTATGGAGACAATTATTTCTATATAATTTCTTGTTGAAATTGTAGCATGTCAATCTTAAAGCCTTAAGTTCAGTCTTCTACTAGACCTCTCTTTATATCTCGCCTTTATTGATGACTTCTGATATACAATTTTGCATTATGGCTGATGACACTCAGGCGGTTGTCATTGCATATAAATGCCTGATAAATAGTTGCCGATGTTTTAGGGGGCATGGCCATGCGCCGTAAAATTGCACCAACGCTGCGTATACGCAACGCACCGAAGCGCAGATGGGTGAAGACTCCAGACTCAACTTGGCCAAGAAAGTTATGACAAGGATTTATGAAGTATGCATTAAAAATGAGCAGCTATTTGCTGTTTTGCTTAAAGTTGCTTTAAGCTTTAAGCCGGGAAGAAAATAAAATAAAATAAAATAAAAGAGACGCGAAAAAGGGTCGCAGAAATCTCAGCCAGCTTCGCCTTGAAGACGTTTGCCATTCCCACGCGGATCGGATGGTGGAGAAACAGCAAGAGAAACATTGTCGTGTGTGCATTTGCCTGTCTGTCTGTCTGTCTGTTGCCTGTTTGTTTGCCGCTTGTTGTTTGTCCCGTTTTGTTTGCATACAAATTCTTCAGACGACAGCCGGAGATGCCGCCACATGTGTTTGCAGAGGCAACAGGCAACCTGCCCAAGGAGTTCAGTTGAGTTGTCTCCCGGGCTGGATCGGGTCTCCCTGCGGAGTGTTCCTGCTACGTGCCACCTTAACTGTGCATATAAAAATTCGCATATAAATCAGCGACACATTCGCCTGGCCCCGCCCTTTCCTTATCCTCCGCATGCAGTGTCTGTGTGCCATCTGTAAACATATCGTTATTTATCCATTTACCCCGTTCCACGTGACGGCTTTTAGTGCAACAATATGTGGGTTTTCCTCGGCTTGCACAGGATGCGAGTTAATAGGAGCACATGATGTGGTGGTTGGGTGGTGGTCCCAGAGCCGGGAGTGACACTGACTGGTCGAAAGTCAATCAGTTTCTAAGGAATTGGGTGAATTACAGAGGGGACAACCAAAAGGATATTACGTTTTAAGGGGATTAAAGAAGTTTAACCTATTTCCATTTTCTAAGATAGCTTAAGCTCTTTAATATTAAAAGGATCAAATATTAAGTAACACCAGCAGTTTATGAAAACATCTGTATTAATGCCATTAAATTACGTTTTCTTAAATTGACTTTTATTCTTAAAGAATTTATAAAAGGTAACTAAGCTTTAACAATATTAAAAATCCACTTTTAGATTACTTTTTTGTTAAAGCTTAGAAATGATCAGGGTCCCAATTTCCTCCTATACATGCACCCCATTTTTTTTATTGTATTTTACATTACTCTCCCCCCAAACTTAATGCATTTCCCTATTTATAAGCAGCTTCCGTTTGGCACGTTTCCCCCCCTGATGACAGCTCCCACTTGGCCCGGTAACCTGTCCCATTTAAGCCATTCTCGAAACTACTATAAAGACTCTCTTTTTTTGCGCACTTCACATGAATATAAATGCAGTGCTTTGCCCGTATTCACTGTTTATTTTTCAGCTCTCATTATCTGTATTTTTATATATACACACAAAACACATGATGAGCTCGATTTTCTTTTCATTTTCGTAATAGCGCTCTGACAATTTTCATGCGAACTGGCAACGATTTTTCACCGTCAGGCGGCTGCGGCTGCGGCAGCAAATCCGACGACGAAGGATGCAGGGACCTTATGCAAGGATCCGCAGCAAGGGCAGGAACTTGAGAGCAGGAAACAGGAAGAGCAGCGTATCCCCAGCATCTCTGGCTTTCCTCCATCCTCTTCGGGCTACGTGACGTCTTTCTCTCGAGACGTCACAAGATTTATTGTATGCAGGTTATGTATGCTTTGCCAGGGTGTAAATATGCAAATCGGTTTCTTTTCTCTTTCTTTGTTTCTTTTTTTTTTTTGTGGCACTCTGACGACTTTTTCACAGCAACTGAAATGTGCTTAAAATGTGCAAAATTGTAGTTCATTTTTATATGCTGTCGAATTTTGTGCTTTCCTTTGTTTTCCCATCACTTTTCCCCCCATTTCACCTTGACAATTGTCCTGGGGCCGTAGGATGGCAGCTGCACACGGAATACCAACAAGGTTTTTTCCCCTACGACTTAGTTTGATTTGTCTTGGCCAGATTTCCCTCAACTACACTCGGCGGGGGATCCCCGAAATGCATCTATTCCTCATTGTACTCCCCTGTTGTACCTTCTGTTTGTCTATCGGTTTGTTTTTCCACTCCTAACAAGGCTTTGAGTGCCATTTTCTGGTTTGACTTTTGGTTTACGGTCGAGCACCATTTTCAGGTTCATAAAAACGAGGCTGTTAAAAAAGAACAAGGCGCCTTTTTTAGGCCTCTTTATCCTTAATACTCTATGTCCTTTTTGCGGGTGGGAAACTTATTTTTTTTAGGGGTTTGAAGGTTGGTTTATGGCGTGTTTCAAAAATCCTTATATATTTAGTTTTCACTTTAAAGGTTTTTTGTTCTGCGTTTTATTTCGAAAGTTAAAGGAAAAAATAATTTCGCAATACAAGAAGCACATAAATACTTAATTAAATTCTCTAAAGTTGATATTATTAATTGAATGAAATTCGAAAGAAAATTAAATTCAAAAATCCAGAAATGTAAGTGCATTTTAATGGTCAACTCTTCTTTCTTTAATCTCACAGGTATTCCTTTCGTATTTAAACCTTTTATGGCAATCCGTACCGTGTTCCACTTAATTGAAAATTAAAAAGGTTGCACATAAAAAATTTAAATTAATTTCGTGCCGTTTGACCAAAATCAATTTGAGACCCTATTGTTGCAGAAGGAGTTAGGGACTTGGGCCTAACTCCTTTTTAATTCGAACCCAGTAATTCTCATTTAAGCAGGCTCGCTTTTTTAAATGCATACTAGGCCACACGCCGCTCTTTTGTGGCCGGGAATCTTTCCAACTTTTTATGCTCGGGCAGCGCTGAACTTGAACGTGAGAGCGAGGGAGGAAATCCCAGGGGGAGGGCGTGTAAAATGGCCAGCGAAAATTGCAGCTGCCAAGCAAACACATGGAAAAACCACAGCAGCCACTTCCGCGAGTGCCAGTCCGGGGAAGCCCCGGGATTCCGCAGCCTTCCTTGCTGCCCTCATGATGATGCCTCATTTGGCGGCTCGTTGTGGCACACAGCGCCCGAAAAAGCCAACAAATAATTGGAAGAGTCGACTAGAGAATACTCTCTGTTTGAGGATATTTTTAAGGGAATTTTAATTAATATTTAAAGTATAAAATAAATTAATTAGGAGAGTCAATAGAGAATAATCCTGGTACCTTCTCGAAGATATATTAGTATTATCTTATAGATAAAAACTTTTTAAAAAATACCCCTTGAATATCATACATAATTCAAAACAAAATTAATTATTTAAATAAATTATGAACTTTCCAGCATCACTTGCTGAAAACCAGTAATACCCCATGTATTTCCCTGACTGAAACAACAACGGCAGAGTTAGCAAAAATGTTTAAACAGCTGGTAAAAGACAAAGGACAAAAAGGACATGGCCACACACACACACAAGTACCCAGGTATGGGACTGGGGGTAAACGTAAAACCCGAACAAACCGTCGGGAACACAAAATCTGACGCCTAAACGCAGCTTAGCGATTAAAGCGCTTTCCAAATTTTGCCTCTGGGGGACTCTTAAGCGATGCAAACTGGCTAACATTTCGTTTTTCCGCTCAGTTCCTCCCTCCACCACTGTCCTGGCCATGTTTGCTTTGGCTTGAAGCGCACTTGGGGCCATGCGAGGAGTAGTGTTAATTTCCCTATAAACTGCAGCGACAAGTTTATTTTCGGCTCGTTGTTTTCGCTTCCACCACTGCATGCTTTGAGGCGTCTCTGCGGTTTGTGGTTGGCCAATTCCCTCTCTTTGTTCTTTGGAAACAGCCAAAAAAAGAGATACTAATACAAGAAAAATAGAGCATGCGAGTGAGCTAATTGAGGTGACAAGTTGTTTGATAATTTTTTAAATCGAATATATTTAGTTGGGGTTAAAAAGAGGTTGCTGAAAACCTAAAGAAACTGTTTTTAAAACTATCATAATTAACTACAAATATTTTTGTAGTCAATATTCTAGTTTTCCTTTCCGTCACAGGTTCACTTAAGTTTCTCCTAAATAGCTTTCCTCCCTATTTTTTTAAAGCTATGTTATTTCGGGAATTTAATTCATCTGTGCTTGTTTTTGTTCAGCAATCAATTTGTGATTTTTTTTTACAAGACCGAATGGCATCATTTTCAATCTCAAAGCAAAGTTGAGAAGAAAGATCCTAGAAGAAATTCCTTGCCCCGCAAAAGGAAAGGATGTCACAGTCACAGCTTGCGACACACAGCCAATGTTGTTGCTAAATTGTTAAATAAATCAAAATCCAGAGTCACACAGAGAGAGGAAAGGGAGAACCTGAAGCCGAAATGGCGCGACAAGTGCCAATTGCAAGGACATCGCCAGGATCAGAGTGGGTGGGGGCAATGACTGTTATTGATGTGCTTTTAATTGAGGCTCGTGTGTGTGTGTGTGTGTGTCACTGTCTGAAATATGGAATGTGTGTGTCATCCTGTTGCCTGTCCAATCACTTGGCTCATAACGGAATTTTATTAGTTTTTTCCCCTAGAATTCAACACTTACCGACTGCAGTGGCCAACGACGTGTGGGCCATGCAAATGGCCAGAGCCAAAACTGTCAGGAGGCCGATGGGGTCCCACCTCCGGCGGCCCCGTCTCTGCTGGTTATTATTGCATTTTTTCCTGGACATCTGCAGCAGGTCTGTGCTCAGCTGGGAGTTCTCTGAATGCTTCTCTGTTCTGTGCATTTCTGTAGCTGCAAAATGGGAAATGGAAAGCGGAAAATTAGCCATGAAATTACTTAGGGAAAATCCTTAAGTTGTCACCCTTAAGTTAAGTTGTCCCCCCGTACATAGTTTTATTGATTTCCTTTCTTCTAATTTATGCGCAAAGTCTGCTACATCAGCGCAAAAAAAAAACTTTGAAAATTAAAAAATATGTCACGGAAAAAGTTGTGGCAAGAGAAGCGAGAAAAAGGAAAGAGTTCAAGGGTCAAGGCGAGCTGTAACTAAAAGTAATAATTGAAAAAATAAAGTAAAGAAAATTCTACCAAAAATACTTAAAGTCAAACGGTTTTTTTTAATGCAAATTAATGAAATGATTACGTGTGTTAAGTGAGATAATACGAGCTTGGCACCCCTGTGAGATACATATTTTAACACAGCTTCTTTTAACTTTTAAACTATAATAAATAAGCTTTTTTCAAAGAAAAATAAAAAAAATTGACCATTAATTTAAATGCTTAAAGCTTCAGCCAGTCGAAACCGAAATAATTTGCATTCATTAAGTTTTCGCAACCGAGTGAATATACACGTTCGTTCTTCCAAACACAATAAAGATGTTAAGCATTTTATGCTAAGTGATTTATGTCAAATATGCCATGAATATTTCATGTCAACATAATTTGGTTAACGGTTAATATATTATTGGTAGTAACACGCGGTATGCGAGATGCTTAATTCGATAAAGCGCCGGCTTTCGATCGCATAAAATTACCTCTTGTCTGTCAAGGGGCGTGTTCTTTATGGAAATTCACAGATTGGCCAGTTGAAAGATATACATATATATATATATATAGATATAATAAAGCTATTAGCAGACGGATGAAACTGTAAAACGAATAGAACAATGCAAAATATTGTACAATTTGAGGCAAATTAAATATTAATTAGTGTGGCGTGTGCATAAAAGTTAATTAATGATTTTTTACGCCCTAGGTGTTAATAATTAATGAGCGTGAGTAGCGGTTTTGCTCTCTCTTCTCTCTCCCCTCCACTGTGTCTGGGTTGTTGATTTACGGATAATTAAGCTGATTGCAAATAATATGCACAATAAATAAATAAGTAATCAATCAGTTTGCGGGCATCAAATATGTGGGAATGTTTTTAAAGCATTTGTGGAGCAGTTTTATTGCTGCATTTCTTTTGTGAACAATCTCAAAAACAAGTACAAAATAAATAATAATAGATCACAGTTTCCTTGACTTTAATGTATTGGCTTTAGATACAAACTATTTACTTCATTTCTCAGATCAGACTCTCTTGGCTCCGTTCCTTTAGCTCCAAAATTGGTATTTTTATTTGTTTCTTGAATAAGTTTTAGAAAAATCGAGTTAATAACCAAATATTTCGCTAAAATGTCGAATAACTATGGTAAGTTCGGGGTTTATATTTCCCTGGGAAACCGAAATATGTAATGTATTTTTCCAGGACCTGGACCTGGAGCCTATATGCTGCCCAGCAGCTTTGGCCAAAAAGGTCCACAGTACTCTTTCGGCCAAAGGACTGATCGCAAGAAGCATGAGAAAGTCGGTCCTGGACCGGCGGCCTACAGAATCGATAAGGTCACCCGGTTTGGCAAGTCCGAGGGCCTGCAGTTCTCCATCTTGGACAGGAGTCCCCTCAAGAAGACCATGCCCATCAAGTTTCACTGAAGCTGCAGTCCCTTAAAATTTGGTGCCCCAGATCTTGAAGGGGTGTGTTTTAGAGATTGAGATAATTTTTTTAGATTTAGCATGCGCCCACGAGACTGTCAAATAAATTAAAGTAAACTTTACTAGGCGATGGCTGTCACAGGGGCTTAACCTCTTGTTGAAAGATATACCGATTTGTTGTAATTAATCCTCTCTGCATTGACGTACAATTTACCTCTGAATGGCTGCCATGGAAACTGGGAATAACAACTAATCGCCGTTTCCCTTTGGCTCTGCAATTAATTCGATGACGCATTCAAATGCACATATCGGTGGCAGGAGGTGGGAATAATCATGGTCTTTGTGGTGTGTCGAGTATTGATACACAATGCGGCGACAACCACTTGTTGGCCCTGCAGAAAGCCTTTTCCGCCCAGAAAGGACACTCCACGTCGAGGGCTTAGAGAGGGCTCTTCAGTGGGCTTTGTGAATGCAGGACGGGACTGGAGTACGTGGCTCTGTAATGAAGCCGCCGGTGGCGAGCAGCAGCTCTCTTAAGTAACTCACTTCTTCAACCCAAGGAGGAGCTGCAGCAGCTTCTGGCAACTCTAAGCGAAAGCCTGTTATTTTCCCCGCTGCTTGTAATAATCACACAGTAAACAGGCAGCGGTCAGCAGACGCGACTGGGGAATGGAATGAGACGAGGTACACAAGGACAAATATATTTGTTTTTCCAAACATTGAGTAAGAGATTTCCTTTTCCTAGTTGCTAAACAATACTTCTAATAACACAGATTACATTTTAAACAAAAAAAATCATTCCGTCTTGCAGATAATTGAAATTTAAAAACCCTAAGATAGAAGCCAAAGTCTTTAAGACTTTTTCTTGAATCATTAGTAAGATATCTCTTCTTTGTAGGTGCTCCCCTTTTTTTTAAAGTGCACTGGACTTCATCGTGAGAATGGGCTACAGAAAGCCAAAGAAAGGAAAGGGCTTTGGACTAACTGAGACTGCCATCCAGGGATCCCTCGGCCCTTTCCAGCACCACCCCCCGGTTCAGTTGTAATTGCAACGTCAACGTAAATGCAAGGCACTGGGCACAAGGCACTGGCAGCGGCGACTCAGGAATTTCACGGATGTGCGATGTGCGTGCATTTTGCAGATGCCCCCAGTCCAAGTCCCAGACCTGTCCGCGTCCCCTGGCTCCCCTCTATTCCCGCGCACTGACTGACCACTGAGCTGGACATCACGTATTCGCACAGACACACAGGCAGGACGCGGGCATTTGATTGCATTTTCGCTGCAGAATTGGGGGGAGTGGCGGAGGGGGCAGGGCATCCTGGGTTCTGGCAACCCGGGAACTTGGGCAACTTCGGGAACACTGCCCCCTTTTCCGCCCGAAGATTTATCTGTGCGCGTTTATTTTAATGTTACGTTCTGGCATCTTTGCTCATTTTTGCCTCACTTCGGGCTTCGGTTAATACTCTTCTCTGCGAAAGGGATCTTTGATATCTATATTTTATGATTTAAAAATATTGAAAGTAGAAATGGCGTAAATATTTAAAAGCTTATCTTTAAACTATATGAAAGATACAAATTTATTAAAGATTTTTTTTAAAGAGACTTCCTTTTCATCTGAAATTATCTGAATGAAATCAAAAATTTTTCAAAAATCGAAGAAAATATCTTAAGCTTTTCTGACTTAAAGGTATTCCCCAGCTTCTATAAATTATATATACTTTAGAGAGTCCTTGAATATGTATCCATTAAGTTTTTAAACTTTAATAAATACAAATTTCAAAGAGCATCCTCTCAATCTTCGCCAGAATCATGTAGAGTAATTGCCGACGTCTTGTTTATTTTTCGCCTCGGTTAAGCAGCCTCTTTCGATGCATTGGCCACTGGGATGTCTTTGTCTTTATGAAGCCGTAGCCAGGCTCCACAGCCGCATCATCATCTCGGGCATCCTCGTCCTCCTCCTCATCCACATTCCCATTCCCATTCCGCATCCTCGATGGCGTGCCATTCCTTAACGTGGTACGTTGACCGCTCGGAATGTTGATTCATCTCCTTGTGGGTTATAACTGCTGCCAGCTTCTCTTCTTTTTTTTTTTTACAACTCCACTTGCTCTTTTATGTCAATCAGCAGCTTGGCATGCTCGGCCAAGCTACAGCTCCTTGGCTGCCATCTCCTCGTTTATGGGCCATCATCGTCATCGTCGTCGTCAGAGCTTTGGCTGCATTGGCTGCATCTATTTTTAGTGGTGCTCGTGGTCTATTCTATTCCTGACTCGTTCAGTATGTTAGATCCCCCCATGTTGGGCTCTCTCTCTCTATTATCCCCATAATAAGCGAAAATTGCCCTTAAGTGGCCGGCGTATAATGCATTCCCTTTATTTTTAGCACGATCTTGGCCCGTCGTCGGGTCTGTCTGCCTGTCCAGTTACATGAATAATTGCCAGTTGGGTTCGCAGCTCCGCATGATCGGAGTGGATAATTGTAAATGGGCATAGAACTTAATTGCATTTAAATGCTGGGGCAGGTGTGGCCACTGCCACTGAAATGTGGCCCAAGAAATTCCGAATAAATTCTGGAGTACCTTACCCTTTGGAAATTTAATAAAGGTACTAGCAGGAAATGTATATTAATATTTTATATATTAAAATAAAAAATTGGAATAAATGTATCATAACTTTAATGCATAGATCCATCTACTCCCATCAAAACTAAGCGAAATCCTTAGGCGACTTCCCAAACCCTCCTCATCTATCAAGGTATTTCGTCGGCCCTCTGCCACTAGCAATTCAGGCAATCAATGAAACCTTTTCGGCAAAACAACAAAATATATACACATATTCGTAACAAAAGCTATTCATTGTGGGTAATGTTAATTTGACAGCCGTCGGCAATTGGTTTCCATCGAACTGACAAACACACGCGGGTGGATTGAAGGGTCATCGCAGGGTTGAATGGGTTGAAGTCGAGGAAGTCGCTGAATAGCTGACCTCACACGCACTCATTGGCTTTATTTATTCTATTTCCGATTTTAATTGATAATACGGGGCAGCTGAGCAGGTATTGCTGAATCGAATTGCTGTTGTCTTTTGTGCGTAACCTCCCCTTGATTAGCCATAATCGACCCTGTTCCATGCACGTGACTTGTTTAAGTGATTGCGAAAAAATATTTTTCGCTTACTTAATGTGTTTGTGTGTTGCCAAAATTGGGGAAAATTGTGCGCCTGCATATAGTATATATCTAATTCGAATAAAACTTTTTACTTGTTATGCTTTTAGTTCCAGGGCTGACCCAATTTTCCACCAGAAACATCGAGAACTGCGATAATTGAGTAAATTTCGCCATATTCGTTTGGCCATAACATTTTGCGGTTACCTTAACTCTGCTCAGCCGAAATGATAGCCATTATGGCCCTGCTGAAAGTCATCGGCTGGCCAGCTTAAACTAAGCCATCGCATCAAAACTTTTCAAGAATTTAAGACCCATTTAATGTGAGTCAAAAAGTCAATAAACCCAAACGCTCGTCTTCGTCTTCCTGCTGTTCGGCAAAATGAAAAAATAATAAAGAAACAAAACAAAAAAAAAAAAAAAAATACAGGAGAAAGAGAAAAAGCCAAAAACAAGATGAGAAAACAAAAGTGGAGCAACAAAAACCTGTCACGTACAACAAAAGTGCATTCACATTTTGAAAGTCAAAGCGGGATGGCGAACTTTTAATGTATCATCATCGATGGGGAGCAGCATCCCTGTTGCGTCGACAGATACACTCGGAAAAGCGGAAGAAGTTTCTGGATAAAATCGAAAAGGATGTTAAAGAAATATACAAATTCTTAATTGTAAAGCGGACCTGTTTATTAAGGGCTTCTTTTAGTTAGTAATTTAGAGAGTAGAACTCAGCACGAAGTAGTTAAATGTTAATAATTTCTTATACGGATTTTCCTTGTATTATATGCAACCTTTTCTCTCTTTAAATCAGCGTAGAAAAAATATATTATATCCCTGCTAATATCGATTCCCAATTTAACCCAAGTGTATTGGCACATTTCTATCTTAAAGCTGTGTGCCCGCAACAACTTTCCTTGTTGGCCAAAGACAAATTCAGTCAATTACTTCATTATGCGTTGTGGTTTTTGGGTTCGTCTGGCTGCCTCCAGTCTTGGGCTCCCTGTCTTTTGTCCCCTGTCCCCCTCTCTGAATTCAATTCCGTCTCCTTGGGGAGGAGGCGAGCAAGGAAAAGGTCCTTTCTCGGCTGTCTGCCTGCTGTCGTCTGTCATCAGGTGAAAGGCAAATAAAACGTCAATTTGTATCGCCAGTTGTGTCCCTTTCTTATTATTCATATGCATATTACACACATTCGGAATTTATTCATGACTTCATGCCCGCACCCCTGGCAACCTTTTTATGTCAATAATCATTTACATGTTTATCTAATTTGGCCGGGATTTTTCCTCAGTCTCTGTTGCAGCTTCAACTTGAACTTGGAGTGAAATTCACTTATTGCCGCGCAAAAGTGGGCCACGACACAGATATATACACCGATCTCTCAGATACAAATCGTTTCCTTTGCCAATAAAAAAATAAAAACGAGTTGGTGCTGGAGGAGAAGTTGTGAAGCGACCGAAACATAAAGAAAAAATGAATATGAAACCGACCCGAATGCCAATAAAACGAGCAACTTTGTCGGTGTGTTGGCCGCCTGTCATCGCAAGTGTTGTGGCAGCAATTATTGCTGTTTCCGTATGCGAATTTTCATTTTGACAGGCCTGAAAGGCAACAGAAACTGCACGTCGCATTGGGGATATATCCTGAATTATTCTTGGTTGGCTGACTGCACACACTGCCTGAAATCGATAAAGTTTCGCAGGGAAAACGGACTCATAAATACATAGACGGAAGGCAGATATTAATGGAGACTTTGTAGGAAAAAAGAATGACATATTCTTTGCCCCATATTCCTTTAAAGAATTTGTTGTGAAAGAAAACAATGATTGATTAAAATAAAAACAAATTCAGTTATTAATTCTAAGCTATTAAGCAAATACAAAGACAATGCAAAAACATTTGAATTATTTTAGTGGCATAAATAATTTAAATTGTAGGTGATTATTAAATTTGATGTATCATTTATAATTCTATTTTAAGTTTAATATTATCCAAGCATTTTTAAATTGTGCTTCGATATATGTAAAGGTTAAAATTTAATTAATTCTGGACCTCTGACTCTATAAAATTATTCTCGCCTGAACTATTCCCCCAGCCTTGAACTTCTACAAGTTCAATTAGAATTAATTCTGTAACTCAGAGACTCTTCAACTTAGTTCTAAAATTTTTGTAACCTCAACAAGTTTACGTATATGAGGTACAGTATCTTCAACTGAATATCTCGAATAACCCAAGTAACTACCCTTTTGTCTAAAGACAATAACTCTATCGCGGGCAGCGTGTGTGTCTGTGTCAGCGCCACGTTACGTTCCTGACATTTTGTTTAAAATGTTTGCTCTGCATTTTGGCGACTAGCCGCAGCTCCGCTTCGCTTCAGCTTCAGCTTTCAGCTTTCAGCTTCGACGGGCCCTAATAGCCAGGCCAAGAAGGGCTGCCAGCGGAATCCGTGGGTCGTTCACCGGGAACTGCCTTTCGGGGGGGGCGGACTGTCTAAACGCCTTTGAATTTTGCGCTGATTTGACACAAAAATTTGACGTAAAGTAGTTGACGCTCAGCCGCTTTGTAGTCAAAATGCAAATTGTGCATGAATATTTACCCCTCCGCCTGCCTGCCGCTCCGCCGAAGAAGGGTTTTTGTTTACGCTTGTTTTGCTATAACTACAATTTGGGGAATACACATTGGGGGCAGAGGTAAAGTTTTGCGCCTCCTTTGGGTATCCTGTTATAAATTTCGTATCCAGCAGATACTTACAACAGTTTTGTGGCACTTTGCCTACATGTGAATGCCATGGCAACAGGAACACTCATGGGAGTGCGGGGAAAAAGGAACCGAAAATCAACAACTTGTATTACAGAGAATTCGCCTTACTCCGTAGAAAGTTTCAGGCAGGAAAAACTTTACTGCAAGTAATGATTGTCAAAAGAATTCGATACAAGAAGAAGGACTTTTAACTTATAGACCACAAATTGTTGGCCTCAAAATAGTTGATTAATTTGTTTGTTATTGATAATAGTAAGTAAGAAAACGTTATAGTTTTGAAGTGGTTTTATTTTAAGTTACTGGAGGTTTTATAATCCTAAGCTGACAAATTTACCAAATGAGCTATCTTTTTTTTTAATAGATTTTATTATTTATAAAACTCCTCCAATTTTTCTTTTAAAAAATAATTTAAAATGCTTCCTGAATCTTCCAACCCATTCACACACAGATCTTACCTATCTTATTATACATCTTCATCTCCCCTATGTATAGCTTACGTCTTTCCCTGACATTGATTAACCAAAATATCACGCCTTGGCGCTAATTGAACATTTAGCTTAATGGCAAAACATAAATTTCCGAATATGTTTAGCACAAGGCGAAGCCCTCATAAAGTCGAGACGAAACCAGGTTCCCCCAGAGACGCCCGGTATTATTTGTGTTTTTATAGCGCCAGTGATTAATGCTCGCAATAAATAGTATAGTCGGACAGAGAGAGAGAAAAACCCGAAACTAAATACGGATGAGTCAAGTGGGGCTGGGCAAACACAGCCGATCGATATTCAATATCATTTCATTTCACAATGAGGCCGCAGCACGGAAAATCATTTTTAAACGCATTTCCGAATTGTTGAGGGCGCCGGGCTGGGCTTTTTAAATATTTTAAAAATTAATTAAAACTACACGTACGTGGCGAAGGCTGCCCGAGAGCGCCTTTTATTGGAATATTTCTGTTCAATGGCGGCCACACAGCACGGTCACGTGTGATTAGATGCGCATTTTTCGGCCAGAGATGATCTAAGCTGACAAAATTTCCAAAAATAATACGAAATGCCCATCTTATTCTGGTCGATGTTATTATTATGATTTTCGTTTGAGCAGAAATATGGGTAAACAGGTTTCCACAGAAACAATATAAACAAAGCCCCGGCTGGAGTCACCTGTGAATATGTTTATGAATTTGAAGCGAAATGAAATAAATATTTTGTAAAAATAGCAGAATTTTTGCAACTGCTACTAAGGGTTTCCCGCCAAACTCTCTCTTCAGAAAAATAATAAATAAATACATATATTCCAGATGCGTCAGCCGCAAAATACTTCAAGGGGCGACCGGAAATTGGATGGTTAAGTCATCAGCGAACCAATAATAACTTAGTTTTTTAATTGTTTACCTTGTTGAGTGGCAGCTTGTTTCAAAATGGCATGCATTAAATATATATAACAACAGTAGGGTAAGCCAATAAGGTAATAAATTAAATTGGTCTGAAGTTATTCATTGACTTTATGTTTGTTTTCTTTTCATTAAAAGTTTTGTATTTATTTATTTATACTTTGCTGGGCCCAGCAGTTATAAAAAACATATATATTTCACCTTTATTGGGTTTAAGCAAACATATTCATGGAGTTCAAGTGAATCAAGCAGTTGGGGTTTTTGTCAAAGTCAGAAGTGACGTAGGAAAAAAATTAAATACGAATGGGCGGTCGTTTCCTGGTAACCAATGTGCAACAAATTAATTGATTTAATATTTAGTGAGCGAAAAAATGGCCGAGAGTGAATCAATTTTTCGCCTATTTATTCATGGGGATTAAATGCTCATAACTCGTTTATGTTTTCACTTTTTACGAGATGAGCAATTAAAGCAAAATTACATGTAGGCAGCTGAAGCTAATTTCTGCTGGTTTTACTGCTGGATATGCTTGGTCTTTTTTTTTGAGCCACTCTACGTAAGAGGTTTGGGCTTTGGCTTCGGTTTCGGTTTTCAAAAGTGCCCATTACTTAGCCATGCAGGCCGTGTTGCCGTGGCCACGCAATTTGTGCAAAAAGCTGGAAGCGACTGACGAAGACCAATTCAAATTCAACTCATCTGGCATTTCATTCATAAAAATTCACAAATATATTTATTTTTGAAGATGGGTACGAGTTGGATTTTGGCATTATTTTTATCGTTCGTCTGCACTACTTTAAATGGGTCCACGTGCCGGGTTCGTGGGCGCGGTGCGTCGCGGAGCGGTGGGGCTATCGAGGGTTAAGCTCGGTAATGAGCGTTGTTAAAATGCGTTAAATGATTTTTTGCATTTAGCCACTTCGGCTTTGTGGTCTTTGCTTTGTCTTGGCCGCTTTTGCAAGCCATTTTTGCACTGTGTTTGATTTGTTTGGCTCGCCCGCCACCTTCTTTATTTGTTATGAATATTTTCTGTTTGTTTTTCACTCTAAACTGGCCAGCAGGAAGTTCCAGCCATAAGTTTGCGTTCTAAGAGAAGTATACTTGATATATATTCCTAGTAATACCCAAGGAAATATAACTTACTTCCCGCAGACAACGTTAAATAAATATAAATCACCTGAAATAAGCATATTTAAAACTCAAACTTAATAGATACATTAAAGCTCTTAAGGTAGAACGTCAAGAGTGACCTCATTCCAGGCCATGGGGTATAAATCATATTCCAAATTCATTCCACTTTGTAGTGAGCTGTCTTCGGTGCTTGGCACACGTGAAAGATATATACTGTCGCGTTAAGGCGAGAAAACAAATCGCTGGACTATCATCAACACGCGACATTGTCCGAGCATATTGCTTAATCTCACGTAACAGAAATTATTCTATAATAATTCTCGGAGCTACGCGGTCGGACAAAAGATTTCGCATGCATTTAGATGTCTGATTTATATTTATTGGTGTGTATGCCATATGCCACTTGAACATTTCATCTAAATGGACCATCCTTGGCCTTGAACCTGGACAAACGCGGACAAAGTTAATAATTTAAATCAACTAATTGCGGGCGTCTGACAAGCCGCGAAAATTTTCTATAATCGCCATGGGGCTTCGCTTAATTTGCAAAGAATCCCCAATGAATGTGCCAAAAATTGAGGAAAGAGATTTCAGATTTCAATACAATAGCTGTCGGAATTAACACACCATTATAGAGAAGCTGTCAAAAGAAAAAAAGAGGCGAAAAAAGAGGAGAAAAACCCACAAGAAAAGTTCACAAGCCACGGCTAAAAAGGCAGACACGCGTGGCTCGCCATTTGTTTATTGTTGATTTAGTTGTTGGATCTGCTGTATATAGTAGTTGGATATAGCCCGGCAACAATGCCATTAAGCTTAATGTTTATTATCTATACAACAAGCCTACATGGAAACATGAAACATGAAACAACGAACGGTCGGGAAAAAATTGTGACAAGTAGCAATGAACCTTGTAAGGTCTGGGCTGCTGTGCCGCCGAATGGCATTATTTCATCTGCCCCACACATCGCTCTATAGCAATGGCAACGGCAACAGCAACGGCAGCGGCAAGTCTCATAAATTTTGAATACATTTCAAACACCTGTAATCGTAAAAATCAGCATTTAGACGACAGCCAAAAATGCAGACAGTTTTTATACGTGAAGACACGACACATAACACACTGGAATAAAGAGCAAAATGTGATAATAGTCGAGCTTCAAAGAGCTTGTCAGGTGTATATATAGTATATGTATCGCATAGTTAACTATCGAACAGGTAACTGAACTATGTTTACAAAGCGAAACAATCTCGGAGGGAGTCACCACTTTGAGCCAACTTTTTAAAGGCGAATTAGCCAGAAGTATTGTGCTACTCAGCTACTCAGACTTCAAAAAAGGAACCTGAGCAAATAGTAGTTGGTGTGATTTTTAGAAAAGCTGATCACAGATCACTTGAAGAGTTTATATACTTAGACTAAAGGGTTTGCTACGCTATTTTGCTCATGACATAAAATTAGGAAGAAAATGCAGGAATGTATTAAAGAATACTTATTTTTCATTCTCTGCTGAATTATTTATACATTTCCCGTCCACAAATATGTTTAATAATATATCTGGTCTCACAAGATAATTTTGTTATAATTATATATTAATTTGCAACTAATATCTTTCATTAATTTAATTTAAAACCAGCTTTTCATATTTGCCTGAACTATTTTCCCCACCACCTGATATCTACCCCCCATAAATATACATACATATATTTTTTGGCGCATTTTCCCCCCTTTTCTTTGCCAACTGAAAATCACCAAGCTAAAGCCAAACAAATTTGAAATTTCTTGTTCAATAATTTCACTCTTGGCAACCGACAGTCAACAACTTGTGTATTAGTTTCGTTGTTATTGTAATTTATGACAAGTGTCTCCTAGTTTGTTGTAACTAACACCCGTACAGTACTTACATTTTGAGCCGAAATAAAAATATTTCGCGCTTTATATATAGAGTGTGTATATATTTTCGGATTATCGGCGACGCCGAAGAGTTGCTGCCTCGCTTATGGCCTTACCCACGTTTCTTGCGTTTTCTTTTGCGTTTTTTATTTTATTTATATTTATATATCTTTTTTTTTAGATATGTATATACCATGGGTACATGTTATGTTTTAGAGCTTTTCCAATTTCTTATTCACTTCATGTACGCGCCCGCACACAGTCACACACGCACAGCAGTAGCAGTAGCAGTAGCAGTAGGGCTCGTCCCGCTTACGGAGTACGCACTGTGTGTGCGCCGAGCTTGTTATTGGCCGATTTCAGCCGATTTTCTGACGCTTTTAGCCGCGATTTTCAACCGCGCCGTCAACGTTGAGCGCTCGAAATCTCGTTACTAACTAAAATAAACGAAGCGCGGGTCGGACACAAAAAATTGACATCAGAGCTGCGGTGTTTGCCTCTTGTTGTTGTTGGTAACCAAGCTCTCTCACACACACTCCGGCACACACACTCTTGTGTGCTGCATGCACGCTTCAGCTTCGAACGGCGGCAAGTTCAAGTCGCAATGTTAGGCTTGAGCGGCGATGGCAGATCGGCGTCTTAGGCGGGTTTTAGTTTTTAAATTTAGTGAGTCAGAACATTTTTGTATTGATTATTTTTAATCTGTTTAAAATTAGATAATTCTATAATTTTAGTAAAGGGTGTTTTAAATTTAGTCACAAGCTTGCGACGCAATAAAGCAGCCATTTCCGACCCTAAAAATCGTATATATTCCTGATCAGCATCAACAGCCGATTCGATCTGGCCATGTCCGATAAGAAAAAATTTGTGACCCATTTTTTACGAAATTTTATAAGGGGTTACATCGTTAAAATTGTAAACGAAAAAATTGAAAAAAATTTATTTTAAAATAAATTGAAATTCAGTACGCAGTTTTATTAACCTTATAAAAACTAACTCAGGACATTTTACCGAATTAAAATTAATGTATTTTTAGGCAAGTTATTACATTTTTAAGATTTAATTTTCCAAAAAATTTTAATACCTACTGATTTCGCGGTATTATAAAATCAGTCAGAAGCACAGAACTCAGTGAAGTAGTCATTTCCGACCCTATAAATCATATATATTCTTGATCAGCATCAACAGCCGAGTCGATCTAGCCGTTTCTGGTGGAAAAATAAATTTACAAATTTTTTCAATATGTATTTTTAAGTTGTTAAATTGTTGAAATTGTAAACAAAAAAAAATTGAAAAAAATTAATTCGAAAATATATTGAAATTCAGTATTCAGTTTTGTTAGCCTTATAAAAACTAACTAAGGACAGTTTACCGAATTAAAATTAATGTATTTTTAGGCAAGTTATTAAATTTTTAAGATTTAATTTTCCAAAAAATTATCTTATAAAACGATGGATAAATATTTAAATTTTAATACTGATTTCGCGGTATTATAAAATCAGTCAAAAGCACAGAACTCAGTGAAGGAGCCATTTCCGACCCTATAAATCATATATATTCTTGATCAGCATCAACAGCCGAGTCGATCTAGCCATGTCTGGTGGAAACATAAATTAAAAAGTTTGTTCAATATTTTTAAGTTGTTAAATTGCTGAAATTGTAAACAAAAAAATTGAAAAAAATTAATTCGAAAATATATTGAAATGCAGTACGCAGTTTTATTAGCCTTATAAAAACTAACTCAGGGCAGTTTTCCGAATTCAAATTAATGTATTTTTAGCCTAGTTATAAAATTTTTAAGATTTAATTGTCCAAAAAATTATCTTATAAAACGAGGGATAAATATTTAAATTTTAATACTGATTTCGCGGTATTATAAAATCAGTCAGAAGACCAGAACTCAGTAAAGTAGTCATTTCCGACCCTATAAATCATATATATTCTTGATCAGCATCAACAGCCGAGTCGATCTGGCCATGCCTGTAAGAAAAACATTATTTTTAAAATTTGTCGAAATTTTTAAAATGCACAAACAAAATTGTAATATTTTAAAAATCTGATGAATTTTGTTAATGAAAACTAACATAAAAAATCTTTTCCAAAGCAAAAGAATTAATTTTTGTATTAGTTTTGATCGATTTTAGGAACACCCCAAGACACGGCACAAGCATTCTATATTTTTTTTGCAAAAGAATTAAGAAAATGTTTGTCTTTTTTAACGCCAAAATGCGCAACACTGAGCTTGAGCCGGCTACGTCGGCGCCCCATATAAGTTCGAATCGAACTTAGCAGCCCAAGATCGAAGAAGGCAAAAGTGTCGAGCCGGCAAAAAAATGAATTGGCTGTTGCTGAATTATTGGCAACATGTTGCTTCCACTGGTGAGTACTATTCATAAATCCTTATAACTGAATTTAAATGTAACTACATACCACCTTTTAACATAATTAATATTTTAATACTTAGCTTAAATTTTTATAGAAGAAATTTCCAGCCAATATTTAATGTTGAAGGCCCAGCTTTTGATTTTGGCACATTTTAAAGAAATATTTCGACAAGTCCTTGGCCAGAATATTAAAATTCCAGCTTCCCCGCTGGTTTTAGGCTTTGCACCTTGGTGGATTTTATATACAATTTTTTTGTGGTTTTGTGTTTTTTTTTCTCCAGCTTTTGTTGCCAACGGCAAAGTGAAGCTGTGCCGATGACGTCTGAGTCGATTTTTCCCGAACTCGTTTGCTTACTCACACACTCGGAATTATGTCAGGAATGTTGGTGGGACCCGCTCGGGCCATCCAAACGTCCAAACACCCAAACGGTGGTTGTTGTGGCCGTCTGAGATTGCCCGAAAGTCGGTTGATTAATTTCGGTATCGAGAGTGTATGCACGCCGAGAAAATTAGCAAGTATTTTAAAGAAAATACTTAAGCTTTGACTTGGGGAAGATATAATTTGATTGCTTGCTGGAGTTTAAGTCAGTTTAAATAATTATTGCAATTAATAACACATGTTTTTTAAATACATATTCATTTTTTTATATATTATATAGTGACTCTTAAACCTTAGTGGTGACTAATGAAGCTGCATATGGTTTTCTGATAACAATTTGAAAACATTTTAGAGAGGTTTTAAATGCTTAAAAATTAGCAAAATGAAATGAATTTCGGACATAAAATTCAATAAGTTCTGTGGAAAGCCCTTCATAAGCATTACAGCTTTGTATCCAACTAATTGCCATAGAAATCCAACTAATTTATATCCGTAATAAATAATACGTGTATTTTTTTCAAGTGTGCAATGCAGTATGTGTGGAGTAGAGCAGACTAAAAGCCGGTTAACTTACATATTATGGTAACATTTTTGGTCACTCGGAAGGCGCGTGCCAAAGTCTCTCTGCTTTCAAAGTTCATCACCAGCCGGGGGAGAGCTGCATTCCATTGGGTTAATCGGGGCTTATCCCGCTCAATTAACCCTTGGCTGACTCACGTTTCTTGGGGCCACAAGATCAGGTGATTCCGACGCATTAAAAAAAAAAAACCCAATAAGCCATTGACACCAGTTTACGACAATTTCTGCAGAGTTTTACAATCGCTTTTCTGGTTTGCTAAAAGCCGACTCAAGACTTTTTATTTTTATGCGTTGGTCAGCATGTCCACTTACCTTGTCACTTGTACCGATTTCAACAGAAAGAATTAAGCGGGAAACAGCAGAAATATATTTTTATTCTTTTTTCGCCACGCGACTTTATCAATTTCCCCGAATTTGCATTCGGCTAATCCGATAATGCAAGGCAGCAAAAGGTCAGTGAAACCTGGAAATTGTAATTCATTTCGAGGGTCTCCAAAAAGAAAAAAAAGGGTTGCAAATGTAGTGAAAAATTATTATATTATACAAATAACTAAAAAGTAAATTGAATGTGGAATCTAAGAGGTTGTAAATTACAGCAAAATCTATTAAAATCCCCAGCATTCCTATAAGATTACTGAGCTGCACTTAAACCTAAACCATTTTGTACCAAAACTTCTTTATAAAACCTGTGGTTTCGATTTCCTTAGCAATATCTTTCAGTTTCCTGAGTATCTGCCATTGACATATGTCAAAACCTGAAATATGAGCGCGGGTCGACTTGATTGAAAGAGATACGCGTGCTCTATCCTAAAAAAAGTAAGAAAAAAAGCGGGAAAAATGTCAATCAGAAGTCAAACCGCGACTACTCACTGCAGTAGAAATTTCCGTTAAAAAAGTACAAAAAACAAGGGGAATTCTAAATGAAAGGAATAGAAAACCTAACGTAATATCGACTAAAATAATACTTTTGAAATCTGATAGAATTTCAAGCCATTTTTAAATAATAATATTTGGTTCTATTCAATTTATTACCGACTTTTAAATAATAATAATTAATATCAACAAGTAATGTACCCAAGATTTATTTTGAAATTTAAGCCAAGGTTCGCACACTCCCAACAAAATGGTTCTTGTAAACACAAGTGTTATATTTTTTCTCCCACATCACCTACAAATATTTTGTTAAAATCCCTAGAGTTTGAGAGAGCTGTCCCATATAACTTTCAACGTTTTGGCCATATAAACAAATAAACACGAATATAAAAGGCAAAAACAAACATGCATTTTGATGGACAATTCTCCATCCATATGGCGCAAATACCCGCGCACCCTGCAAAAGTATACACGACGAACAAGTCAAACAGAAGCCCGCCGAGCACTCACAATTCAATTTCAGCATTGAAATCAGATACCCCCGGGAGGGAGGGAGGCAGGAGCGACGCCAGCCAGGTGGGTTAGGTGGTTGGGTGGTTGGGTGAACCCCTTCGGTCGGAGTCAGAATGCTGTAGATGTTTAGAATTTCGCACAAGGTACAAATCTGTTAACGCTTTGAAACCGCAGACAGCCACCGGAATGTTGGCGCAGCCACAGAGCCGTATCTTTAGTTCCGAGATGCACATGGGCCTGAGATAAGAAATTACTCTAAATAATGAAAAGTTACCGGAAAAACATGTTTTGTTTTTTTTAAATAGTGGAGAGTTCTTACGTAAGTTCAGAGTTTTATTTTAAGGCGTTTTCCTGTCTCTTAAATTAGCTGTTGTATTACGAAAGTCCACTAATTTCAAATTTATATTTATATTTATATTTGATGGGTATTTTAGGCCTATATTATAAGCATGTGATTATACCGATTAATGATAGCTTGAGACTGTAAATAGTAAGCAGAAGTTACTTATATTAACTCTTAATTTATAATTGTTGCACTTTTAATCGATATATTCAATGTGGGTACTAAAACCATATCTTAATTAAAACATTTATCAAGACTTTAAACCACTGTTCTTACCGCTTTTCCTTCAAACAAAGCAGCTTTATGCCAAGTCCGGAAGGTAAAACTATAAGATTTAATTTTTTTTTGTCAAGTTTGGCATTGTATAGCTGATATTATTCCCGTTTCGGAGAATAGAATAAGCCGCGGAAAAGAAAATCTGCGAAAGGGAAATGAGTATTTATTTAATAAATTGCATTTTCTGCACAATTTGCCAATCCGAACCAATTGGCTGTCGTTTGCATTCCATTTTCCCTTTCAGCCAATTTAAGCCGCTTAGCCGGATGCCGTCTGAGCCTTGGAAATTGCACTTGCTTCCCCCTTTTTTTTATTAACAAACTGATGGATTTCGGATTCATTTATTTGAAATATATTTTAACATTTAGATTTTGATTTAATTTCTGATTTGATTTGTACAGTAGAATCAATAATAAAATTGAATTGATTTAAATATTCTCCATACGTATAAGTAATGAACAAAGCGACAATATTTAATAGCATTTAAATATGGAAGAAATAAAAGTTAAATGTCTTGGGATTTAATATTCCCAGTCCCTCGTATTTTGATTAGTGCTAAGGATATTAATCTCCTTACGGCTGCGAGGCCATGCGTATCCTGGCGGTGGCCCTCGACTTTGTGTGTATCTCAGCCGTTCGCAGCGTGATGCCAAAGATGTCCTCGTGGTAGCGACTCTCGTCCTGACAAGAAAATAGATGCGTATACATATATAGAAAAAGGGCAACACAAAGTATGTAGATTTGCTGACATCAAATGTGTTTACATTGTTTTGCAACAAAATCGCTCATACGCCGGGTGTGGCTGCGGGGAGGAAGCCCCTCGTCACTATCGGTATTTATGACCCCAGCTTCACTATAAACCGCTAAGGACACTTACCCGCAATGTTAGCAAAAATGTCTCAACTTCCGCCTCGGTTTTCTGCTCCTTGCCGGCAATGCACTTCCTGCCAAGAATAAAAAAGGCGCATAAGTACAGAAAGGAAGTGGGCTGGGAAAATACAGGAAAGCTAAGAAAAACAGTTTATTTATTCGACGCTCTGAGATATTTACTGTAATCTCTGGGATGATAAAAAGCTCTTGTTTCTGAATTAAAGGATGTTTTTGGAGAGTATTAAAACTAAGTAAGTAAGGCGCTTTATTTTGGGGTAAATAAAAAGTATCTTGAAGCACTCTTTTATCATGTTTTAATTACTACAAATAAGTAAGCTTATATAGATTCTTAAGCCTTTGCTCTTCCCAATGATTAACAGACAATAAGGTAAGGAAAATTATCACCTGTAATTAGCAAACAGCTGAGACACAAGACCTGGTCATCTGCCTTATTATCTGCCTTGGTTTCAATTAAACTAAACCGCTTATGATTACGGGATACGAGACGGTCCCCTTTGAAATCCCCCCTCAAGGAATAGGGCCATTATGCAATATCCTGTGTGGGAGACATCAGCCCGTGTTTCACAATAAGGCACTTAATCAGGAGCTTTGAAAGAATTCCAGCCGGAGGACGGTGGAGGCAGGAAATATATAAAGCCAAACGATGGCAAAATACCTGACCGTCCGGGGGCCATTTGGGAGCCGTAAACTCCCAGCAGGGAAAATCGGTGGAAAAGCAAATGTGAGGAAAAAAGGAGCAGCGCCGCCCCAAACTCACAAAGGCAATCAAACTAAGGGCAAAACTATAAGGGGAAGTTGAGGGGCAAGCCTTACCTGATGGTCTGGTACACATGCTCGGCCATTGTGACATCGCCGCAGACGTAGATGTGGCCCCGCTCCTGGACAATCAGTTGGTACAACGAATCAAATTCCTGCTCAATCAGGTCCTGCACATATGTCTGCAATGCACAAGCGTTGTCGATGTGGGATCAGAAAAGAAAATCATTTGTTTAAGCATTACAAAGAAAAGAACATGACGTTGAATGGGAAATGGGTCTTGGAAATTTAGAGTTGTAAAAGGGATATTAAAAGCGGGGTTTTAAACTCTTGTGGATATTGTTTATATATGCTTAAATATTTAATATAATTTAATAACTTAGATAGGACATGTTTTAAATCTAGAAAATTATGATACGATTTATTTTTTAAATCTCAGAACTTGGGATAACTGATGAACTAGCAAGACTTAAAAAAAGTTGATTTCTTAAAAGTGAAATGATAAATCTTTCTTAAGATGTTTGTCCAACAATTTATAAGTATCAATTCTTAGTGTTTCCAATATTATTAAAAATTGTCTAAAATTTTTCAATCAACAACATTAACTTATTTTTCCTCTGTACACCGCAAACTTCCTCAGTTGAGCTGTAAAAGCAAGAGGCAAAGTTTTCATTTCCGCTCACCAAAACTCACCTTTGGAATGGCCGGTTCCCTGGACAGAGCCAGGAAAACTCGATTCAGGATCTGGTCCTTCTCCAGCTGTGCCTTCTCCTCAGCATACAAGTCCACGTCTCGATTGCGGCAGCCAAAGAAGAGCCACATCTTGGGCAGCGGCGCCACGGGGTCCAGTTCGCGCAGCACCTGGAACTCCTGCCAAAAGGAGCGAAAGGGTGCAATACCCGTGCCGGGTCCAATTAGAATAATGGGTCGACTTCGGTCGCTGGGCAGATGGAAGCCCAGGGCGCTGCGCACGAACATGAAGAGCTCGTCATCGGCCCGCAGTCCCGAGAGATAGTTGGAGCAGACGCCATAGCGTTCGTCCCCGTCGCCGTCCTCGGAGCGATACTTGACGATGGCCACCGTCAAGTGGATCTCGTCACTGACACGGCGCGGCGACGAGGAGATGGAGTAGAAGCGCGGCTGCAGAGGTGTCAGGTGCGCCAGCAGCAGAGGCGCCGGTGGGCGACAGGAGGGGAACTCCTCCAGCACGTCCAACAGGTGGGGCAGTCGCCAGTGACGCCAGTCCTCATAAGCCGACGAGTCGTTCACCAGCAGCTCCAGTCGCTCCCGGTCCGCGGCATCCTCGCAGAAGCCCGCCAGCAGGGTGAGCAGCTGTCTCGATGGCGGCGTGGTCAGGTCAAAGAACCGCACCAGCAGGTTCCTCAGGCTGTCCGGCGGAATCTTATCGTGGGGCTCCCAGCACTTGAATATGCCATTCGAGGTCTGTTTCTCCTTTAAGAGCTGCAGCTGCAGTACCTCGTCTGGATTATCCACGCCAGCCAAGCGATCGATGAGACCGTCCACCAGCTGGTTCCGATTGGCCGGAAAGATGCCCACATGATCACCCGGCTCGTAGTCCAGGCCCGGCGCAGAGATCTCCAGCAGCATCGTCGTCTTGGCCCCCTCGCTCAGCCGCGTCAGGTTGTGGGGCTGCGCCTTGATCTTGCAACAGTGCACCTTCTTGTTGTGGTACTTGGACAGGCTGCTGTCCAGCGAACCCTTGCTCGGTGCCGGCACCAGCCTCACCGTGTTCACCGTCAGGGATTCGTTCTGCAGGGCCAGCGAGGCGTCCGTGAGGCTCTCCTCTGGATCTAGGCAGAAGGTTTCGCAAGCGAGCTGGGAGAGGGGTATAGAAAAAAGATAATCAAAGCAAAACAATTCAAATAGAAGAATAAATAAGTGTGTAAAGTACATATATTACATACGCTGCGTATACGCAATGCTGTCTGTTGTCCAAGTTTGTTGCGTATACGCACTGTTGACTCTGCTCCATGCATCATCCTGGAAACATTTCATGCACAGATTCCCCACGACGCCCGTCACTCTACTGTCCACTCACCTTAAACACCTCGGGCGCCCATTTCCGGAAGGACTGCTCCTGGCCGCACATCTCATCTCCGTAGGCCACCTTCAGCAGCCTCTCGCCGCCCAGCTCGCCCAGAATGTTGTCCACATACTGGCCAAAGGCGCAGAAATTGGGATAGGCCGAGGAGCCGAGGGCAAAGACAGCGAACCGGACATTGGACAACGGCCCGAAGGTCTCGTCGGTGAAGGTGTCCGAGGTGGAGCCCCGCAGCGAGTCCCAGCGGTCGATGCGCTTCACCTGTTGCAGTGGCAGCTTCATGAACTCCTGCCGCGAGCTGGCCTTCATGAAGGACTTGGAGGAGCCAATGCTGAACAAAAAAAAACAGTCAGAGATGACAGAAGGAGTATTGGATTATTTAATTAAATAACTATTTAAATTCACATTAAATTAATTTCTTAACTTCAAGTCAATTTTCCATTGAAATTGAATAAGTCTTAATGGCCAAAATGTGGCATCTCTGTTCACGCCTTCAGTGCGGCTGATTCGGGGACAGCCACAAAGTATGTACTATTTTTTCTTTTTTTGAAAACAAGCCCAGAAGAACACTCAAATTAAAATGGGGCTTGTTAGGAGGGATATACACATGTCTCGGGCCCTTGGCTGTGCTGCTGCTCAGTTTCATATTTCACAAAAGACCGGGCCCGGCCACAAAGGGCTTGCAGGGAGCGCCGAAGAAGAAGGCGTGGTCAAGGGCGCCAAAGGATCTAAACAATGGACAAAACACGCCAAAGGAGGCAACAATAAAGGAAGAAAAGCAGCGGCTGACAGCAAAGCATTTATTACGCTTGTCATTGGGATGTAGCAGAGAAATGTACAAAAACTGCCAAAATAAAATGAGCACACAAAGTAGGGGCCGGTTTCCGGGGAGGGAGGGAAGACAAGACATGGACGAGGACTGCGATTCGTATCCACTGTGGGGGCAGCAGCAATTCACTAAAAAAACGTAATCATCCGCTCGTCAGCAGCTCGTCAGTGCGAGGTCCCTCGCAGCGTGCGAGCTGATGCCTCTCCCCCAGCTGTAAAACTGCAGTTTTCCCTCTTGGAAAAACCACCCGCTTGAGTGATGATTCAACAATGAACAGTGGCAGTTTTTAACGAAACCCAAGAACCGACGAAAAATCCGCTTTGGGCCCACAGACCAACCGACGAGCCGAGACAGCAATGCCAACTGCAGCTGGCCATGGCCTTAGTCCGTTCGCCGTTCTATGGGCCATCTTGATGGCTCCTTTCAGCCAGCGAGAAAGAGAGAGTTCCAGTTCCATCGTGCGTTTAAAACTATTTGAGCTCCTGCTGCTCAGCTTGGCTTTGGGTCAGAGTTTATGGCTTTACCGGGGTCGTCCTCGTCGTAAAAACCTGTTGCCACGGGCTCAGGACTCAGAACTGAGAACTGAATACTGAATACTGAGGACTCAGGACCCATCAGGAGTGGCTGGCACGCAGCTTACAAGTTGTAAGAGCTTGTTAACAGCCAGTGATGAAGCAGACACTGCCAGGGATTATGGCCATGATGAGGCCACTACTACTGGGAGTGGAATATTAAATTATGTCATTACTCCGTAGACAGCTGAACTAAATTCAGATATTCATGAATTTAAACCTCTGTTCGGTTTAGGTTCAAATCGATTTTAGTTCCTTGGCATTGCATTTCAGCAGAAAACAAAATAAATAAGGAAGGAAAGTACATTTATATTTGAAAGAAGGTAAGTTCTAAGTAGCAACAAATATTTTTTAAAGAGATTTGGTTGCTTTAAGTGATTAAGAGCAATAACAAAGCTGTATTCTCAATAGTCTTAATATCTTAATCATTGTATACATTACCCTATAATCCATAATCACACACATGCCGTTACGTTTGAATTAAAGGGAAGCCTAATCCCGTTCCAAACTCCGTTGCCAGGACATGTGCAATTCATCAAGAAAACAATAAGGACAACTCAACGCTCTGGCAATCACGGCAAGTTTTAAGCTTAGTGACGCCTATCAACTAAATCGCACTATCCTTAGAGAGGAAGAGCAGCAACAGAAGGAGGTGCTGGCAAAAGGACTTGGCAAACAAACAGACAATCGGGTCACAGGATCCCTTCTTGCCTCTCACTTCCTCCTGCGGCAACAGCCCCAAAAGTGCAGCAATGCGTGAAAAGAGTGTTGTAATTTACAGGTGTACTGCCGTCAGGTGGCAGGTGGCAGAGCGAAACTATTGAAAGCGAAAGCGCTGGCGGGAATCGGCAAGGAGGGGATTTAGCCAGACTGAGTATCCTGGACTGGCGGCATAATTAAAAAGCTGCCAGGCTGCGCGCCGAGAATTGGCTGCAGTTTTTTGCGCTTTAGCACTGTCAAAAAAATCGTTAAATAGAGATGAAAGCTGGAGAAAAAGAAAATAATTGAAATATATGCTAAGTACATCCAGAAAAGGTCTTTAGATATTACTAACTTATGTTTGACGTTAAATAAACATTGATGGCAAGATCTAATTTCAATGGAAATTTGAAGTGCCTTACTTATCTCTCGGAAATTGTTAATTTTCTGCCCAAGTTAAACTTGACTTTTATAAGTTTTTAGCCATGTTTTTGTATTCTCCAAGTGTATTCTCCAGTAGCCATTAATTTGCCAAGTTACCTAAAAGGTTGCTGGGCCGCTTTTTCGCCCGCATTTATTCTGACTGCACTTGAGTCGAGTGGCACTATCCAAGCAACTTGTACTGGCAATTATTTGTGTGTGTGCTCTTGAAGGGCCACTGAATAGAGAGATGCGAAGCATTTTCACAACCATTTCACTCGAGTGTTTGACCCCCGCCGACTGACTCATTATGCAAAGTGAAGTAATTGCGAGCTGATGGCCTGACGTCATCAGAGCGAAAACTTTGATAGAGAACGAAGACACACGGTGACGTCGAGGGCAGGATAAGTGCCCCCATACCCTCTAAGGGTGCAGTTTACAGAAGACAACAGGATGCGGATGTCAGGTGCTCACATCGCATCACATAAAAAGACAAACACCCAACGAGCACAACACACGACCACACCTACTCACACCTGTCGCTGGCGACACTTAAGGGCACACACCCCGCCCTCTGCGAGGCGTTGATGGCATAATAGACTGCAATTAAGTGAGCCTGAGCTGACAGTCACTTGAGTCAAAGCAGGGCAAGGCCAGGATGCTGGTATGTTGTGTCTGTTCGCAAGATTTTTCAGAATTCCTTCCATAAAGAGGAAGTACAGAAGAAATTAAGTGCCAATCTTGCATCAAGAAGTCACTGCTTCACTTTTCACCCCGAAACTATTTGAAAACTATTAAGCAACTATTTGAGTTTCAGTTTCAGTCTCGGAAAAGTTCCACCAGCAAGCGTTGAGCTTTAAAATTAAATCAATTGAGGCAAACAATTAACAGCAAAGCAATTTCCGAAGCGACAAAATGCCTCGGGAAAAAGGGAGAAAAAGCAAATACACGAGGCAAAGCTCACTCGAGCGTTTAAGCAGCCAAAAGAAGGTCCTTCAGCAGCAGCAGCAGCCAGGCTCCAGCTCAGACTCACATGATGTGGCTGCTGATGCCTCTCCCCGGAGCGATTTCGGCATCGAGCTCAACAGCTTGTTTCTTTAAATTGCTCATACGCAGCGTGGGACAGGGAGTAATCGTTCCCCCTATGCTGCCTCGGCAAAAACTGTGCAGGCGCCTAAATTTCGATTAAGGAGAGTGCTTTAATTTTTTGAACAAATAGCCAAGAGCTTAGACAAAAAATGCACAAGAAGTCAATGTCTTTACTGATACGATTTTTGAGATCGTTAAGAAATTTAAAAAGAACCTGTGATGATATATATTTCTGGTTTATCATAGTCCTTTTTGAGCTAGTAACTTTCAAATTAAATCTCTACAGATTCTAAAATATACTATAGACAAAATGATTTGTAAATTGTTTTAAAGTTCTTTTAAATTATTTTAAATACGATTTAATCGAATTTTAATTTCTCAAATCAGATATTTCTTAGGAAATTGTTTCCATTTTTAATTTCTAATTCATCACATTTTTTCATAACTTAACATTTAATTGTAAACACAAATTAACAAGCTTCCGATTTAATTGACACCCAAGAATGCCACAAATCCATTTGAGATACATCGAATATTCTATTAAACAATTAATCATAAGCCGAATGGCAGGAGGCATCCAATTAACGAATATTTTGGCTCGATTTCTGCGAAAAGCTTCCGCCTAAATAAACTCGGGCTCCTTTAACAACAAAACACAGATTTATAAACACAATGGGATCGTATGAAAGAAATAATAAATCAAATTAATTGGCACACAGCAGACAAAAGAGTAAAAACTCCCAGGGGCGAGAGCTGCCTACTCCATATCCTGCCTAATGATTATAATACATACAAATTAATAAACATTCAGTAAACAGCACGCACAATTATGTCAGATCTGAGATTCCCGGCCATTATTTTTCAATTAAAGTATCTCCCTTATCGCCACAGAGGCCGCAGGACATTTTTGAGGGGCCTCCTGACTCCTGTAATATGTTATTGAATTGGCTTCCGCCCGCTGGGGGCGGCAGGGTGGCTCCTCGAGGACTCACCATATGAATTTTCAATTTCATTTTCAACAGGCAGCTCGCAACTCACAGCTTGTTCGGGTATAAATTTAGCCCGTCTGTGTGCGAGTGTGCCCCAAGTTGTCAAAGTTGTCAAGCGGAAATCCCCCCCTAACATCATAAAAACCCTCCACAGACATACGTGAGGGAAAATATCGAAATAACAAAATTATTGTTATTGTTTTTTTTTTTGTTTTTGCCTTTCCAGGGCAGGGGAAAGGGGAAATTGCGCGGATTTGTCAGCTCTCTCAAGCGGCACGCACTTAAGTGCGTCGTGTCTTTATCCTTTGTGTGCGGGCATGTGTTCCATTGGGCACAACAAGCATGTCAGAGTGTGTGTGTGAGTGGTTTTGTAATTTTAAAGCTCCTGACACGCATACGGCAGCAGAATATGTGCTACGAAGGCCAATTAATAATACAAAAATGCCAAATATGTGTCAGCAATAATGTGAGTCGAGACAAGAATACCCAGAAATCGAATAAGGAGAGACACACGGAGAATGTCCTACAGATGACGAACTTATAAATGAGAAATAAATATTATATAGCATTTTTGTTGAGGAATTTCATACCAGTTTTACCATTATACAAATTATGATAAAAACTTATTCAAAATTTGTAAAATATTATCATAGAACTTTGCTCACCAAAATTTTAATTTAAACGTTTAACAAATAAGCAAATAGAAAAACTTGTATAATTATAAATTCACAGCTCAACCCCCAGATTTACAAATCGATACCTTTTCAAGGTAGCCCCCTTTTGCTAGACAGTCCCTCTTAATAAAAAATAATTAATTAATCCTGCTTGTGTGCTCCCCCACAAGGGATTAAAATCTGGCTGCGTGCCCCCACAAGGAATGCAATAAAAATTGACACAAAGATGGCCACCACAGGACAGCAACAGCGACAGGACGATTTGCATAAGCTTGAAATTCAAAATGAAAGAAAACTTGCTTAAAAAGCAATTTAGCTTCGGCTCCTGGCCGCTCCTCGCCACGGTTGCAGCACAAAAAAAATTGATTTATTCGAAATTTATGCAAGGACCCAACAGGAGCAAGGAACTGTATTTATTGACTCACCTGGAGTCCTGCAATCCATGCTCGCCCGACTCCTGGACACGCATCGCATACAATTCCTGCGAGAAGAGCTGCGGGAGCGAACGAAACGAGAACGAAAAGTTAAAGGTCGTTAGGAGGCGGCACTCTCTCGTGGCCTAATCCATTAATTAGCTTGATATGATCCTGGGGGGGGGGCTCGAACTTACCTCGCCGTTTTCGGGGGGATCTCCGTTGCCAAAGGTGGAGGCCACAACAATTAACAAGGCCTCGTGCTCAATGGAGGATATATCGTAGTCGGACATGCAATATATCTAAATGAATAAACAATTTACCGCCTTAGCATTGCGTATTATGTACTTTCTTCCATCTTCCCCCCCGTTCCTTCCTTTCTTTTTTCTGCTAGGACAGACACTTTTGTGGTCATTATATCCTGGCTCACGCATCCCACCAATCTCAATCCCCGAAAGCTGGCCTAATGAGCCCAGGGCTCCTCGGGCTTGTGTATCCTGTGTTGTGGTTTGTCGCAGGTGTCTGCAGCTTATCTTATTTTGCCAGCCTTTTTACACACTCACATGACAGGAGGAGCTGCTCCTCTGGACACTAGCCACAAGCTGCTGCCACAAAAAGTGTAAAAGTAAATTTCGGTTTTATGCTAATTTGTCTCATGTGGCCACGCTGGCCTTTGCACATTGGCCTAAGGTCGCAGGCTAAGTAGGGGGCAGGGAACCCGAAATGAGACTAATTTTAGAAGTAGGTTAGAACGCTTTATAATGTCAAATTAGGCCTGTCATTTGGCCGTATGAAATATGCCGGGTCCTGGGCTCATTTCGGGGGCTTTATTTGCGCAAATTTGTAAAAGGAGAATAGGAAAACTAGCCATTTGGTGAGTGTTTACTGGGTATTTTAAATCTAACTTAAGTTTTTGGGAGCTTAGGTTATGTGCCTTGTGTTAGGGGAAACCTATGAAAAACGGTCTTGATCCTGACATGAGAATATGTTCTTCTATATAAGGTGTTTCTGGTAGATTTTATTCAGTATTTTTACCTTCTCTCACACAGTTTCCCTTAAACTCACCTGTGCATTGAATGCATGTCCCAGCAGCTCACATAATTGCTTGGCGTATTGCTCAGATTTTCCAGTTTCGGTGGCATACAGAACCGTGGCCTTGATGCGCTTGGACAAGGCGCGTCCGAACAGTTTCGATGTAAATTTCACAGCCCTGCAACGAGAGAGAGTCCAAAGTGTTTATTGGTCAGAGATTTAAGGCAAAGACTGAACCCACTTAAAGCTGCGTCAGCGGCAGCCAGGCCGTCATCATCATCATTAGACTCATAAGCCTTCACGGGGGGGTGGGTAAGGCCATAACAACCCATAGAGCAGAGCACATAGAACATGGAACATAACGGTCGCCGGCTGATATAGCCACTTTGATTGACACCACATGTAATTGGAAAATTGTCTACGACTTGGAGCGCACATTGATTATTGTTGTAAGGACCCTCGCACATGGTTAGTCAATAAGCATAAGCATTTTATTGCACAAAGGCTGCCGACTGGCATTGCACCCTTTGGCGCGCCTTTGCCATTTAAAGCGAAATCTCATAAAATTTTATGCATAGTGCAAAGGCACTGGAAAAACAAAAAAGGGGGTGTGTGGGTTTCCTTTGGAGAACATGTGAGAAAGGAAAAGTCCTCTGCTGCTGCTTCACCGCCAGACATCGCTGCTGTGCTTCCTTTTCCTTTAACACTTCGTCCTTATTCTGTAATTTTCATACCCTTTGCTGTTGGATTTTAAGAAAATTCAGGACCCAAGGGAGTTGGGATAAATTAGAGGTTTTAAATATATATATTATCAATATGATTATCAATCAACCAAACTTTCATTAATCCCTTTAACAGTTTTTAAAAATGGAAGATAGTTCTTATTTTTGAACACAGTTTCTTTAGGTTTTTTTAGTAATTCCATTGTTCAATGTTTAAGCTCATCTCTTGGAATATGAAAAATTATGTTTAATTTTAATAAATTTCTAAAAATTAACTAGATAATCTTTCCTCGTTAGTTTCCTTTATACTTTATCACAGTTTCCATTACGCTACCCTTAAACCAGAATTTAACAATTAAATATTCAAATGACAACCTAATGCTTCTAAAATATCACCCATTTTTTCTAGGGTATTCACCCAGTCGTATCCCTGAACCCTCGTGTTTATTATTTTTATTTGCGAAGCTATTGTTTTCCTTCTCCTCCCGCTCTGCCTGCTCCTGACGGGGCACTATTTTTTGGGATAAGGGGCCAAATGGATGCTTATAGGCAGTTTAAATGTAATTCAATATGTCTGGCACTCCTCTCCACTTGGCAGGAGCAGGACTACTGCCTCCTTCGCCTCCCTCCTCGAACTTCACACGCATTACGCTGCACACTTTTGTGAGAGAACATGAATATAATTTCATTTTCATAAAGTTGTCGATGTCAGCGCTGATTTAATTCCATTCCATCTCATCAGTGCTAAGAGGCGCGGCGCGTGCTGAAACAATTAAACTTAATTATGTAGGCAGGCTGTCAGTCTCCGGCGGGAAATATATCCAGCACAGGCCGGGTATATCCACATAAATGCGTAAATACTCGTTCATATGTGTGATTATTCAGTGGCATTCCCACCAGTTAAGCGTATTGATAAAAAGTTTCGCACTCGAAGGGACTCGACTCGATTTAATGGAAACTTGTGCCACTCGCAACAATTTTAATTGATAACTTTTTAATGAATTTCGGCCTGGCCATTTTGCAGCTATGTGCGGAAAGGACTGATTGCAGTAAATTAAAATTAATTAGCTCAGCTGCAGAAATGGCTGCGCGGACAGCGGCATTAATATGTAACGATTTAAAGTGCGGTCGTTAAATAATCATCATCATCATTACCCTGAACGGCTCATTAAACAGCAATTTTCAGGTGGCAGTTACGAATGTTTTTGCTGTATTTTTTCCGGATTTTCACCGGTTTTCCCAGTGCTTTTCTCTCCTCCATAATTGTGTAATTGATTTTATTTGTCATAGGACCCACAACCGCAACTGTTTGTCCGTTTAATTGATGAATGCCCTAACAGAGGTGTAAGGATAAAAAGCAGCTGGCCACAGATTTGCATAAGCTTATGGTTATTTGCTTCATTTGCTTCATAGCTATTCTGATTTAATTAAATAAAATATAGGGCACTCAATTTCGCAATAACTTTCCATTTCGTTTATTTAAATTCTAAATATTTTATGTGGCTGAATAAACTATGTTAATTAAATGGAAAGCTCAATAAAAATGTAGAGTTCGAGAGTTGAATTAAACCAGTTAAAAACGTAAGCTAAAATACAGCTGATACCTTTTTTATTACAACAATTGTTAAGCTATACATTTTAATAACCCTTATTTGCAATAATTCTAAATTAGGCCAGCTTTAAATTTAAATAATCAAAACTACCCTTAAAGAAGCTAGCCTGATAAACAACCCAATATTTCTCAATTTAGCCAGCTTTAAATTTACATATTTAATGGCTCCAAAGGCATTGCTAGACACAAGTTACCTTTACCTGTTTCAGGACCGAAACTAAGTTTTAAATGTCTTAAATTTCTCCTCGAATAAAATAAAGCCGTCAAATTTGCATAACAATCAACCTCAGTGGCACACATACGCTCCAAAACCCATAAACCCATCTCCCCACAGGAGATACCGGCTAGAAAAAGGTGGAGCTGGAGCAGCAGCCTTATGCCCGGCGAATAACATTTAAAATAACAATAACGAGGACACGATGCAATGTTCCAAATTTTCCAAGCGACTTGATAACACTGGGAAAGAACGACGAACGACGAACGAGGCGAAGCCGGAGCAGGAGCCAACCCCGTGGCCATAAACCACAATCCATGTAATCTACTTAAAAGCTAATCCCTGCTGATGCCGTCATGTGACACGCTCGCTCAACGAGCCACCACCAGGAGGATGCCCCACGCCCGTGGGGCGGCAGGTCGCGGAGCATACGTGAGTCGGGGATAGGAGTAAGGATATACAGGAGCAACGTCATCAGCCGGAAGCAAAGGTCGCCGCGCCACGCCACGTTAACAGTAAGCGGTGCTGTAAGTACTTACCTAGCGATTTGTTTGAAATTGAATTTACGTCTTGGCTTCTTGCCCTTGCTCTCGCCGCGGCCCTTCTTCCAGACGTGGGTGCGCCAGGCGGGATCCTGGTATTCGAACGAGGGCTTCAGGTAGTACAGCGCCATCTCCTGGTGGAACACCGGCGTGATGGAGCCCGACAGCGGCGGCACGATCCAAATCCAATCAGCGGGACAGCCGTTCCTGCGCAGAGCGAAACAAAAAGCGGAGAGTCCTTTCGGGTAAGTAATTGTTTGTAATTGACGAGTGGGCGGAATCCTTTGGCCTCACTCAGCCGGGGCTGGGGTCGGTGTGCTGGTAAATGCTGTTCGGTAAATGCAAATGGCTGCCATTTGAAATATGGCCAAGGTATTTTTAGTGGCCCAAATGGGAGATTAACGTAAAGTGACTTAATTGTGGCCGCTGCCCCCGCCGGCTGTTGCCATAAAAATAGACACGTGGCTTAGGCTCTTGATTTAGTGTTTGCCCCAGAAGGTGAAGGTTGAAGTTGAAGGATTTTTAAATGCACAAAAAATTAAAGACTCAGCCCAGATATGATAGGCAAATAAATTTGAGATATTTTTGGCTTAAAAACAATACGAAAATTAGCGTATTAATTGGGCAAAAATAATAATGGAACTGAAATTAATTAATAATTGTATAATAATATTGAGAAATAATAAAAAAGTTGTCATACAAATTAATTAACCTGTAAATATATTTTTTATGCTACCAACTAATTAAATTTGTCGAAAAAAAAGAAAACAATGCTTTAAAGAAAATTAACCAATGTTAAAATATCTGTTTGTGTTATTAAATATTTCCCAACTTCCTACAGTTTGTTATGATAAATCTCGCTGCGAAAACTCTTTACCCAACCCATACAAAAAAAATACAAAAAAAACGATGTATTAATTTTTGTGTTAAGCCAAAGCCTCTGGCTCCTTGACAACCTTTGGAGGCCACCGCCTCCTCCCCTGCAGAGCTGGCAAAAGTTTGACATATTGTGCGGCATTTATGTGTCTCGCGTGCACTTTACATAAACGCTGGCGACAGCAAATTGGAAACAATAAATTTATTTTTGCACCTGCAAAGAGTTGCCGCTCCGCGACAGAGCGTTCTGTGTGTGTAAATATATTCTTTTGGCCCAAGTCAAATAAAACACGTTAAGCCATAAACATGCGGCTGGGATATGTCATAAATGCAAACGCAACTGGGCCATAAACAAACACACACAAACGGGTGTGCAAATAGCACCCACCGGAAACGGAAATGGATATGGCTTCGCAGGATATATGGCCATAATCACCGATCAGGACTTGGACTCACCTCAGCTTGGACTCGTTCTCGAAATGCTTCATGAAGCTCTCGCTGGCCGTGTGGTGATCCACAATGGTCACATTGCGACTCTGGTACGAGTGCAGGACCGCGATGTTCATCTCCACCACGGCCTTGTCCTTCCACAGGGACGTCGGTGTCCGGGTGTCCAGGTTCATTTTCAGCGCCACCGTCTGTTGATTTGGATTGAAACCAGAAAAAGAAAAATTAAAAGAAACTTGTTAGTGCCTTCTAATTGGAAATAGATGGGATCTGCACGAATTTCGATTACAGGCATTTTCGGATTTTGTGGCCAGAATTTAATAATTACACGCCACCGGCTTTTCTCACACATTGGTGGCAACAACATCATCAGACTGTTGACCGGACATCAATTATAGATTCGACCGCAGGCCATCGAATATTATGGAGTGGAACCAATTCTGGTTGACAAACCAAATGACTTTAAAGCTGGGAAGGAGCCTCAGTTTAAGGTGAGTTTTATTTTAATTGAAGAGAATATTCATTTTGATATTTATTTCATTATTTATTTATTTAATTAGTCAACCAATCATTTGTATACTATATCAAGCTGATATTTCAATAAATCTATTTCGATTTAAAGGAATTGTTAGATATTAAAACCTCAAACTAATTCCCAAAATCTGTCTACCATATATTTTCTAAACAAATTTCTCGCAATTTTCCAACTACGAAATATGATTTAAGCAATCTCTCAAAAGCAAGGATACATTATTTCGATTCCCGAGTACTCGTGGCATTTTCATATATTTGAAACGTTAATTAAATAGGTAATTAAATCACAGAGAGATTGATTGAATTTTAACTGCATTTATTTCCTTGTTATTATCAGGTGAGTAAAAGTTGCAATAATTCCCCCCAATGGCAACCAGCTTAAAGCCCCTGTGCCGCCTTCTTAAGTGCTCTTAGCCAGTTTGCAGCATCATTGCCTCCCTCTTGCCACATTGCTGCTGGCGGGGTAAAAAGAATTCCAGGAACAAAAAGAGCTTTATGCGAGGACAGCAGGAATGATAAAGGCGGGACGGACTCCGCCTCCGCCTCCTCATTCCGCATATTATGCGGCCTCATAATGAAATAAGCGCCACATAGCGCGACAACGGCGACAAAGGCGACCACATCAAGGACATTCGGCAAGGACAATGTCAAGAGGGAACGGATGCCATCGAGATATCAATACGGGAATTACTATATATATTTTTTTTTTTCAGGGGAAACCGCTCTTTACAACTTACCTCCAGCATATTGCGGCGATTTGTGTCGCATAAATTCCGGCAGCCAATCTCCGTGGACATGTACCAGCCACTGAATGTGGTGGCCGTAAACTGGATGCCGCCCACGTCGAACAGCATGCTGGACACAGCGGGCAGGGCGTACCAGCGCAGTCCCAGCTCCGTGAACCATTCGAATCTGCAACGGGACGAGAATGGGGAATAGTAGTGGGTAGTTTTAACTCTCTTTTTTGGGCACAGTTTGGTTTGATATCTCAGAGACCGACGGCCGCGCGATTGTGGATGCAAATCCATTGGCTATATCCACATGTCAACCCTTGGCCAGCTGATGTTCGTCTCTGACATAAGCTTGACTGGGGTTTTGGGAATGTAAAGCACACCATTGAAGCTCAAAGAAAATTGTTTGCTATTTTTAAACACTAGATATTTATCAAAAATATTCTAGATTCTATGATTTTTGTACAACATAAGCTCTAATATATATATTGCTTTAGTTTTAAATAATATTATTTCTAGTTGTTATATACTTACATGAATTCTACAGATTCTACTACCATAATGATCTAAAATCTTAAAATATGTCATCGCTTTAATATAAATAAACGCTGTAAATTATGCCATTAATAAGCCAACTATTAAAACACTCAACTATGTTATTAATATTATTAGTTTTCTAAATTTTTGAAGTGGCCTTTACTTACATTTTAATCACTTTAATATTTTAAAAGATTTTTATTTTAATAACACGTATTTGCTACAATGAATACATTTATAGTGTCCATTAAGATATAAATCATCGCATCTCTTTGAAACCCATAAAAACGAAGACTTCCCACAAATAAATTCTCTCTTAAAACCATTTATAGCCAAAAGACACGTTTTCACGTAAATTGGGTCTCGGCATAAAGCATACATAATAATTATTATAAATAAAAGAATTATGAGTGCACAAACCCCCGTAATTATGATTCAACCAAATTAAAGGTTTTTAAATATATTTTATGCGTTCTTTTTCACGTTTTTCTTTACTCTATAAAGTATTTAAGCTTAAATCCAGTCACAGTTCCTGGCGAACTGCAGCCATGAAGACATTGATAGTTATACTAGTTCTAGTGGCGTTTCTAAGCCAATCAATGGGTCAAGCCCAACGGACAAGGATTACGCGGAATAGAAACCACCAAAAATCCGTTAAAAGTATCAAGCAAATGATGGCCAATACAGGAGCCAGGTACATTCCGTCAATCAGAAGACAACCAGTGGCCACCGAGATCCTGGGTAACGATGATAACCAGGAGTACTTTGGCCAAATATCGGTTGGAACACCGCCGCAAGTTTTCAATGTGATTTTCGATACGGGATCGTCCACCCTGTGGTTCCCGAGTGTCAATTGCTCTACATGCCGGCCCCAGAGGATGTATAATTCGAGTGCCTCCAGTTCGTATGTCCCTGAAGGGCAGAACTTCTCCCTTCCCTACGGAAGTGGAAGTCTGAACGGATTCTTTTCCATCGATACTGTCCGAATGTCCGGCCTGACTGTCAAGTCCCAGGTATTTGGTGAGGCCACCTCAGAAACTGATTCATTCTCCGGCATGGGAATCCTGGGACTGGCCTTTAACGATCTCAACTTCGGCATAAACACGCTGTGGGACAACATGATCGCCCAGAGGCTGGTCAGGCATCCGGTGTTCTCATTCTATCTCCGCCGCGAGGGAACCTCTGACTTTGGCGGGGAAGTCATCTGGGGCGGCATCGATCATCGGATCTACAGCGGCTGCCTCACCTACGTGCCCGTCTCGATGCCCGAGTTCTGGCAGTTCACCGTGAATTCCGTGGAGATTGGTACGGACTACGGAGAGCGGGTCTGCACGGGATGCCAGGCCATTGCCGACACTGGCACCAGCTTACTCGCGGTTCCAGAGCCAGCTTACAGGAAGATCAATCTTCTCCTGAATGCCACGGACGATGGCGATGGCTTGGCCTTTGTGCCCTGCCGAAGTGTTTGGTATCTGCCCGATGTCTACCTGGATATAGGTGGTACTATCTTTACGTTGACGCCGAAGGACTACATCATTAGGGCAAAGAGTAATGGCCGAACTGTGTGCGTCTCCGGCTTTGAGTATCTGCAGGGAAATCTGTACTGGATTCTGGGCGACATCTTCATAGGCAAGTTCTACACAGTGTTCGATATGGGCAATGAAAGAATTGGCTTTGCTGAGGTTAACCAGGAACCTAGGTTTTCTACTTGAGGTATTTATTAAGTGGAAATAAAAAAGGGTTTTACAAGTAAAAAATTGAACTTTCTGTGTTGCTACTTAATAAATCTTGTTATGCATACATTTCTTTAGCAAAAAACATGTTTTCTATAAAGTAAACCTAAAGTAACTTCATTTTGAATGCATATTTGTATTCTAACCAAACATAGTCAGCTCACAGGTTAATTTGGTCGCAGACCCCCTGCAAACACAGCTGACTTTTGACGATTATATTCAAGACAAACAACAAATACTCTGCTACTGTCTTTTGTCTATAGTTTTGATGACTAAAAATGGATTTAGAAAGCGTCATTAGGGTGCCAGAACCCTTTGGCAAATGGAAAGTTTTGACGTTATTTTTGGCCGCGAGTAAACATTAAATTATGGGGAATAGAATCGCTATTTAAATTCCACAACCCATTCCAGTTTAGTAACATTTGAATACCAGACGCAGAGACATGAGGCTGTTTTTGATCGTCATACTGGCGCTGGTCGGGATTGGCCAGTCTGCCGCCGAGCTGAAGCGCCTTCAGCTGCATGCCAGCAGTAACTTTACCAGGACCCATGGCGGCGTAAAGGCACAGAAGACCCTGCTGGCGGCCAAGTACTCCTTCTTGGTGGAGGCCAGCACCAGCTCCTCCGCCAGCGAGGCCACCGAGACCCTGCACAACTATGCGGACAGCGAGTACTACGGCCTGATTAGTCTGGGAACTCCCAAACAGAACTTCAACATCCTGTTCGACACGGGATCCTCCAACTTGTGGGTGCCGAGCTCCAAGTGCCCAAAGTCGAACACCGCCTGCCAGAAACACAACAAGTACGACTCGTCCAAGTCCAGCACCTACAAGAAGAATGGCGAGACCTTCGACATTACCTATGGAACGGGCAGTCTCTCCGGATTCTTGTCCACGGATACCCTGAGCTGGGCTGGCATGGAGGTCAAGGATCAGACATTCGGCGAGGCCATGATCGAGCCGGGCAGCACCTTCGTGCAGGCTCACTTCGCTGGCATCCTGGGTCTGGCCTACCAATCGATATCCCAGGATGGAGTTCCTACCGTGTTCGACAACATGATTGCCCAGGGCCTGCTCGACGAACCCATCATCTCGTTCTATCTCAAGCGCGATGGAACTGCCGTGCAAGGCGGTGAGGTTATCCTGGGCGGCGTCGACTCCAGTCTCTACTCCGGCAGCCTCACCTGGGTGCCCGTCTCCAAGAAGGCCTACTGGCAGTTCACTGTGGCCCACATCAAGAGCGACGGTGAGGTGCTCTGTTCGGGTTGCCAAGCCATTGCCGATACGGGCACCTCCTTGATCGTGGTGCCGCTGGCGGCCTTCAAAAAGATCGTTAGCCTGCTGGACGCCTCGAGCAATGGCGAGGGCGAGGCTTTTGTCGCCTGCGGGCGAACTGCATCCCTGTCCAAAATCAATCTGAAAATAGGTGAAACCATCTTCACCCTGGCCCCCAGGGATTACGTGGTCAAGTTGACGAAGAACGGCACGACCTACTGCATGCTGGCCTTTACCTATATGGAGGGGAATGAGCTGTGGATCCTGGGGGATGTGTTTATAGGAAAGTTCTACACGGCCTTCGACAAGGGCAATGACTCGATTGGTTTTGCCAGAGTGGCTGGCTATTAATAGACTCTTAGCTCAATAAACGCTTTCAATTTTACTCCAGAAATATATGGTAAAAGAAAGAAAAACACTTTGTATTTTAGCTTATAGAGCAAGCTGTGTCATTAGGAAATAAAACCTTTGAATAAATATCACTTGCTGTGTGTAAAATCTGCATTTATGGTTGCAGCTCCCTCTGTGTACTCACTTGGGATGACTCAGCGGCACTTCCAATATCAATTCCGGCGGGTAATCAAAGTAGTCCGGATCATGACCGTTGGCCGACACCACCAGCGGCAGTATGTCCCACTCGGTGCCCTTGCTCTTCCAGCCCAGCTTGGTGCAGACCTGATGGATGGAGATGGGATTGGACATCAAATAAATGTGAATCGGAATCGAAAATCGACATGAGCCCGCCGGCGGACATAAAAAGTGACATGTGTAAAAATAAATGGAGATACTTTGGTGGTGGCCTGCCTGGCTGCCTAGCTATGTATGTAGGTTTATGTATGCAAATACATCAGGGGGCGGCGAGGGCGGGATTTGTGGAGCTGCTGAACCCACTGCCAATCCCGCATATGCCACCCATTCCGTGGCAACATCTGCTGCCGCATTTGTGCTCGTATTTATTGACAGCTTTGTTGTTTGTTCGGTTTTTGCGTATTTAAAAAGAGATTTATTACAACGAGTTATAGAGCGAACTGGCTGGCAGTCTCTCTGAGGCTTTTCCAACTTGTTGGTTCGACAAAGGTCGCATCCGTCGGATAGCCCACACGATAGCCCGGAAAACTGCGGAGGAGACAGATTTAAAAGGCAGGCGGCCGGCAGCAATTGAGGCGTGTAAATATTGTGATGGCTGAGGAAAAATGTATTTATGCGAGTGCGATATGTGAATTGATAGCTGGATTACGCCACGGCAGCATGTGCATAAATAAGGGCTGCTGTTTTCGACCTGGCCGAAACGTCCTCGGGTCGAGTGTATAATTGGTAATTAAGATGAACAGTCGGAATAAAATATACAGGTGAATTATGCTCCACTTATGACAGTATTCTTATGAACATCAAATGGCAACAAGGGGTTTTCTTTACTTTCAATAATTCTCTACTATTAAAGGTTGCTAAAATTACAAATAAATAAATAGGGAAACGATCCCTTTTCTTTATTTATTTACTCACCTCTGTAAACTCCAGATTCATGGGATCCCCAATGATCTTTCCATCTGCCAGCTTATAGCCCGCATACGATATTAACTGGTTATTCCAAATGCGATAATCGTGCTTGGCATCTGTGCGTTGGGGAAATATCGTAATGGCCGATCTGAGGAGAACCAGGAAAATATTCAATGCAACATTAAACAATTTGCCGCGAAGAGCGTTAAAGTTCGGACAAAAGTTCAATCTGAAACTTTTCCAAAGTTACGCCGCGAAGGGTTTTCCCTCGTTATGTACGTGAAAAGCCAAAAGTGCAATGCTGAGTTGTGAGAATGGAATGATTTTTGGGTGGCGCTCGAAATATTCATGATAACAAATTGGCACTCCTCTCTCAATTCGGCCAATTAGCAGGGCAAAAGCATAATTTGCCAATTATTTTCCGCAAACACATCCACGGACGCTCTGACGCCTGCCGCACATCGGAGTAGATTATGGAAAATTTGAAATTATGAGCCAGAGAGCATATGTACATACGAGTATATGGGAAAATATTGAAAATTATGTGCAGCTCTAGTTGCGATTAGCGAGTAACTAAATATTCTGTGTGTACCATAATTACCATAAGCCAGGCAATTAAGCCTGGCTGAAAAATATCCAAAATATAATGAGTATTGTGAGTGTTAATCGTTCAGGGGAAATATGTTTCCAATCAGGGAATATAAGTATATAGTTATTTTCCCTTTCCGAGTGCAGTTTTTTGTATTTAATAATAATAATCACAATTTTAAATCTAGACCTTACCTTAGGTTGCCTTTATTTGTGGCATATTTAATGTGGTTGCAAATGGCTTCGAACATGCCGCTCGTAGTGGTCACATAACGACAGTCAAATACCTGTGGAAAATGCATAAAACATATCGAAACATTAAGCACTAAACCGTTCTTTGCCCCAAAGGGAGCTTTTCATGTGAAAATTTAGCTTAAAATCTGGCTTCTGACAGCAGCTAGAAAATACAAAATCAACGGTATTTGCTGTGCACAAAACTAAAAGTCAAAACAATTGTTTTTTCATGAATTTTAAGTGCCAGTGTGAGGAGCGGCGGCGCCCCCGGAGGCTCTACAACTGTCCAACGGGGCGTATGATAAATGTGACATAAATTTCTATGTAACTTCCACATTTGCTTTGTTTTCTGCCATGAGGTCGCATAATAGAGTGGGGAGAGCGGGAGAGTTGTTCACAACTTGTTCATACATTGAAACCCTTTTTCAATTATTACGCTTCAATAAATTTTTTCAGCAATATTTCAGCTTCTCACTCTCGTTTCCCTCCATTCCCTTCGCCTGTGTTATCTCCTGCTGTGCCTTAACAATTGTTTTTTTCACACCTGCTTTTGTGGTTTTTTACCTATTTTTCGGGGACCTGAACTGGACTAGGCCAGAGTCCTTACAGTTGGCTTTATGGGATTTCCATGAGGCAGCCGCCACTCGAAACTGAAATTCATTTTCTGGCTTCCAAGGAAGCGACCCGAGTGTGCCCCTCTTCATTCGATTTTCTGCTGTGTTGGTTTCTGGCCCTGTTTTTGCCATCGTCGTCCCTCGGGGGGGGGGCGTTACCAATGTAAAACGAGTTTCCTAATTAAGTTTGGAAAGCGGTCGAAACCGAAAACCCTTTTTAAGTGCTTTGCCCACACATATCTCATTTCATTTAAAGCAAAGTTTTCCACACTCTTTTTCTGTTTTGTGAAAAACATGTTTAAGTGGTAGTGGATAACTTTTGCCGCCTCTTTTTTAATTTAATGAAATATCGCATCATAAAGTTAAGTTATGTAGCAAGGGAAAATGTTTTTAGGGCTTGGAACATTATAAAAACATAGCAAAGGTTTTTATGCTGAAAAAGAGAGGAAACTTGAGTCTGAAATTATTTGAATTTATTTTATTTAGTTTAGAAACGAAACTAAATTGTAATAACAAAGAATTAAGAATAATTTTAACTCCTTTAATTGTGTTTATTTTAGATTATTGTATGAAACCATTTTTCTTAAAGGTTAAACTTTCTCAAAAAATACCCTATTTTATATTTGTACATATTTTAAAAATTTTCTTGGGACTTTATCTAGGTAATAGTAAACAATACAAACTTTAATTAAGTTTGTCAAAATTTCAAGCAAAACAAGTAAGAAAGCTACAGTCGTTCGTGAACGACTGTTATAAACCATGTACCAAAATATATCGCCGCTCTTGCCTATTGCGACTTTTGCCTATTAGAGAAATGTAAACAAACTCGCTCTTTGCAAAACCACCACCATCTCATGCACTTGCGTGTGCAAGACAGAGACAGAGATAACCCCTCCTCTCTTTTT
>VNJV01014968.1:0-17679 GCA_008042635.1 Drosophila nikananu | reverse complement strand
AACTTAAATTGGCCAAAAAGTGGCAAAATATGTACATGGAGTTGTGAACAAAGTGCGGGTTATAACAGTTTAAGGACGCACCAAATATTTACGCGAATTTTGTGACTTTTCATTTTCGTCTGCGGCCACTTCCGCTTGTTGTTGTTTTCTTGCTAATAAGAAAATGATCTGCGACACCAGACAGCTGTTGCTGATGCTCCTTTGGATGCGGCGAGACTGCTGCCGCTGCAGCTACTTGATTTCCTGACAGATTACTTCCACAAAACACAGGAACTTATAATTACTGGGTCCATTCGTGAGTATTTCATAATTATCTTTGCTTTTCCTTGTAATTATATTCTTGCACGTACTTATATGTATTTATATTATTTATCAGCATCACAAGCCTAGTCGATCTAGCCATGCCCGAAAGGATGAATCTCGATGAATCTCGGCCAAGTCTGCAGAGTGGCGATGAACCAAGAATATTGTTCTATATCCTATTTATAAAGCTGATAGCACCGATCGGTAAGCGCAACATAATAGATATATATTTAAAGCCAACAATTGGTTATAAACAAAAAGCCAACTTATTAATTAAGAGCATTACCTCATCGCTCGAATAGGCGGCTACAAATTTATAGATTTAATTTATGTATTACCAAATTTCGGCGTGCTTCATTTATTGTTTAAATTGGACTCCCTCAAAAGTACTTAGGTTTTAATAATCGTGTTCTTGAGTCGCGGTTTGTCCAGTTTCTGTATGTGTCCTCTCAGTGTACTGTGTCAGCTGCATCCTTGGGGGAAACGGGAGAGTGGGAATGCCACTCGCCAGTCAAGAGTCAGCAGAGTCCATCGGCTGGGGAATTCCCCACTGGCGAAGCTCTTGAATTGCATTTCGACTTGCGAGTTGCGAGTTGGTGCAGCTTCCACGGTTGACAGTTGGCCAGCTCCCAGTTTCCAGTTCACAGTTCCCAGTTCCCAGTGCTCCCACGGCTCCCATGGCTCCCAGCTGAGCTGTCGTCAGTTTAGTCCAGCTGAGTGGCAGGTCCTGCTCCTGTATACTGTTACGTTCACCCCACTTTCTCGGGGGAAGTTGTCGTTTTTAGTATTTTTTTTTTATTTAACCATCCACCGGGGAGCGTTAACTCTTTTCCTCTACTGGGTTTCCTTCTTGGGTTCCTTTCCGGCCCCCACTGTGCGCTGCGCTTTTCCTTTTCCCGCTTTTCCTGCCCGAACTTCCCGCCTGATTTTTATAGAATCACACGCTTCGGCGCTCTGTCGGCGACAGCAGGTACCACAATGTGATGGCTATCCCTGCTTCCCCCTGCGCTTTCCCTTAGCCAGCAGGATGGAGCAGGAGCTGGAGGAGGGTTAACCAGTTTCTAGGATGACCTCCGCCAAGCAGGCCAGGTGGCAGCCCCGCCAGGACCTGCGTTTACCTTGGCCGGATATGTGCGGTTGCCGGAAAATGAACTTATAACTTGACTTGTTTAACTAACGCACTTAAGCGATTTTCACGGTGCCCTCAACTGTACACGGAAACAAATTAAGAGCTAAGCCAGAGCATAAATAATTATCTATACAATGTATAAAAATATTCATAAATGTATATATTCATTACAAGATATTACAAGCTTTTGCTTGTTAATATTTACTTGTTTTTTATGCAAACTTGTGGTTTCTTGAGTGATATATATTTCCTATATAAATTTACTATATATATTTCCTCTGTGTATTTCCCTTTACTTCCTAGCTTATCTGACCGATTTCGTTTGCATTTCTCTTTTGGACTTCAGCACAGGCTTCCTTTCCCTTGGTTTTTCTTTAGGTTTTTCCACTGTCATTCCCTTTTTCCTCGTTCCTTTTCCCTATTTCTCTTTCCCTTCGCTTAACTCTGGTTTGTGATTTAATTTGCAATTTGATTGTAATAGATATCAAAGTGCGAGTGGTAAAAGGTTTCCCCAGTGTCCTGTCTCTGTCTCTGCCATCTATATCGTCGTGCTCCTCCAGCTCTGGCTCCTTCCCATTCGCTTTCCGGTCCTTTTGGCCATCGTTCGGAGGTTCATTGGCCCTGTGGCTCTGGTGGTGTGTTTTGGCCAACTGAGCGTTGCTAACCCAATGCGATTGTCAATTAGTCGGAAGCTGTTTCTGGTTTTGGGGGCTCTATAATTGGATCAGGCTGGCAAAGGGACAGAGAGCCTCGATTGATCTTTAAAGTATATACAACAAAATTGTATTGAAACTCTAATTTCAAAAGAAATTGTTTAAACAAAAACATTTACTGTTTTGAAATCTCTTTTATTAAAATGCCTAAATGGTTCAAAGTACCAAAAATTCCCCTCCTTAATTTAATATCAGTTGAATAAATAAAAACTATCATTTCTAGCACTTTTTAAAATATACATATATTATTAATGCTTTAAACCTATAAAAAATCGTTTAAATTGTAACATTTATTGTTAAAAAATCTTATTAATTTATTTTTTTAAACACCTCGATGGTTTGAAGTACCTAAGTACTAAAAATGTTCCTCATCATTTTACACAAACAAAAAAAATCACATACTTTGACATACTTTAAATAATAACAAGTATTGGTTTAAGCCTCGTTTATATATTTATTGAAATATTTTTGTATAGCCAAATGGCTCGAAGGACCAACAAATTCTCCCCCCAAATTGTTCAAAAGAAATCGGAAACCACTTGGCAAAATCAATTACCATTTGACCATGTCAAGAGCAAACAATAACCAAGACAGAAATTTAATTTACACCCAAAAAAATGGGCCAAAAAATGGTCGAAAGAAAAAAGAAGGACGCAGAAAAAGGACTAAAAAAGGGAGCCCTTTTTTAAAAGCAGGGGAGGAAGGGGGCAGAACTTATGTATAAAAGGCTGGCGGCTATAAATCATGATGACACACACTGCGAGCAAAAATGGATGCGATGGGCTGCTGCTGGCGACAAGTGTAATAAATTGTTTGACAAGTTGGCAGCGGGGCCGCCGCGTCGGGCAACATGTTTATTATAACAAATTGCGCATACGCCATGTGAGGCGCCATAAACAATTTGAATTGATGCGCTTCCTGTCCCGTCCTGTTTTGTCCTGTCCTGTCCTATCCTGCGGCCATATAAATCTTTAAACTGACCATAATCAGGCGGGCATCGTAATGGTCTCAGCTTCTCAGCAATCACAACCAGGACCTTCGCCAGTGGAAAGGAGAAAAACTTGCGGTAAACAAGTCATCCAACAACTGACAAGGCCAACTAAGCCACTTCGGGCCGAGCGTCCTCCTTCTTCGTGGCTTAAAGGCTTTTGCGGCCTGGCCACGGCTTGTCAGCTCGAATTAGTTGCCCGTTTTACCCTCCATTCTCATTCCTGTTTTGGGTTCGGTTTCGGTTACGGTTTTCCGTTGGTTTTCGGTTTCGGTTTCGGTTTCGTTTTGGCATCCGTAAATTTCCACGTGCCCCGGAAAATTTGCGTCCGCGCTGTCTCAGGGCCTCAGCACGTGTGCCAAGACGAATGTCTCAGGCAAAAGGCGGTGCAGGGAGGCACTTTGGCTGCACTTGAAGAAGTACTGACTAAGATCGCACAATTTGGTAGGGAATAACGTTATTTTCCTAGATATTTATAATACAATAGCTTAAGGTATATCTATGGTCCACAATAATAATAATAATAACTAGTACACAAAGTTGATTTATAGAATCAATATTATTATGATTATATCAATGCTTTCATGTCAGTATGCTTTTTATTTATTTATGTATGTCATTTATTTATGTGTTTATTTTATTATTATTTATGTAATTTATTTACCTACTATTACTTAGTACAAGAGAAACGAAATTGTAATTATATTTTTTCTAGAGCAGCTTTGTTTCTTACATTTTGGTCGGGATTTAAAAGGGATTTTGGCGCGATTTGTTCTGGATTAGATGGGGAATTAAACGGAATTTGAAAAGGGATTTGGATGGCATTTGAAACGGGATTTTAGTGGGATTTGGGGTTTATTTAAAACGTAAATATTCTATATTATTACTTCATATGGTATAATATTTTTATACATATTTATACCTATATATTTCTTTTTCTATATATACAATATTTTCATTATATGCTTATTATATACATTTATTTGATTTGCCTCTTGATTATATATATTTACATCATTTTATCATTATTTTATAATATAATTAAATTATTGCCTGAACCCCTTTTAGATTCTCCCTACTACAGGGTATCATCCTCTTGCCCGTCTTATGACCAAAGTAATTCATACTTTTTTGATTGATATATGAACCGCTTAGGCCAGGCAGCTCGGCACGGAAAACCCATGACCCAAAAGCGTGACTTAGGCACAGCGGGAATACCCACCACATACATATTAGCATATAAACCTAGGAGTATATATATATACATATATATATATATGTATATATTTGTATATTTGGTTTGGCAATTTAGTTGGCGCTTTAATTGCAGCACAAAATGTTGACTTTACAGTCGGAGGAGAACGAGAGGGAGGTCACAGAGTCCAGGACACCTTCAGGTGCCAGGACGCCTCCGACAGAGTCTAAAGTCACGAGGCAACTTACACAGCAACACAAATGCCTTGAGTATAACAAGTGCATATAAGCAAATATACATTTTTTACAATTTATTTCTTGGAATTTATTTATTGGAATTTATTTGTTTCTTACTTAAAATATTTTCAACATTTTAAAAATGGTTTCCTTTTAAATTCTACCAAGGAAATCCCCATTTTTGGCTGTGCAAAATGGCACTACCAGTTCATGGGTGTTTTTGTGTGTTTGTGTTGGTGTGTCTGTGTTTGTGTGGCATTAAATAACTGTAACTATGCCTTTGCCAAATGCAAATCCTGCCGGCCGTCCCTCGAGGACCACAGCATTCACACCTCTCCGTGCCCAACTGTCCAGCTAAACGATAAATTGTTGATATCGATTCGACATGTTTACCACTCTGCTCTCCCTCTCTCTGTGAGTTTGTGTGTGTGTGTTTTGGCCAGATAAATGCAAGCCCCGGTTAGCCGAAACCAACAGAGCCACAAATTAACCAAAGTTCTTGCAACGGAGCGAGGATGCAACTCTCTGTGGAAGGTCTCTTGGTCAGCGATTTGTTTCTACTTAAATAATGATTGATACCGGAAATAATTTTCAATTGTAAATTTGGGTTTTATTTAAGCCAAAGTTGTGACCTATTTTTGAAAAAAAAGTAAGGGGATCACAATTTTTAAAAAAAATTGACAAAAGATTATATATTGAGTTTAATGGCAGAAATGTTATCCATTAAAAACCAAGAAGAAAAAACGAAACCAGACTGAAATCGGTTGAGTTTAAGCCAAAATCAAATTTTCGATCAAAAAACCAGTGAAGCAGTTCGCGATTTTTAAGCCAAAAAAAATTAAAGGGGTCACATCGTAAAAATTCTCAAAAAATTGGCCAAAAATTAGAACTCGAGTTTTAAATGCAGAAAAGTTCTCCATTTAAAACCAACAAGAAAAACCCAAACCAGACTGAAATCGGTTGAGTTTAGCCAAGTTACGATCAAAAAACCACTGAAAAATTTCGCGATTTTTAAGTAAAAAAAAATGATAGGGGTCACATCGTAAAAATTCTAAAAAATTTGCAAAAAAAATAGAAATCGAGTTTTAAATGCAGAAAAGTTCTCCATTAAAAACCAAGAAGAAAAAACCAAACCAGACTGAAATCGGTTGAGTTTAAGCCAAGTTACGATCAAAAACCACTGAAGAAGTTCGTGATTTAAACAAATTTTTTTAAGCCAAAAAAAATTAAAGGGGCCACATCGTAAAAATTCTAAAAAATTGGCCAAGAAATATAGCCATAGAAATCGAGTTTTAAATGCCGAAACCAGACTTAAATAAGTTCAGTTTAAGCCAATTTATGAAGAAAAAAACTTTGAAGGTGGTAGCGATTTTAACTAGTAACTAGTTTTATTTATTAATTTACTAACACATATAGTATTTAAATCTTTCAATATGGTTTAATGTGTTGATAAAGACTTTTTCAAATAAAAATAGTTAAAAAGACCTCTTCAAGGGAATGACTTAACTTGTGGCCATTCATTCAGCTTTCCGTAAGATGTATGTGTATATTTTATGGATATATAGGTAAGCTGGACAAATGAGTTGTCCGACTTAATGCAGTTTTCATGGAACCGCCGCTTGTATACTTTTCCCAGCTTTTCATACTCCATCCAAGGATATATATTCACATACATAGCCCAGCACTCGACAGATGCCATTTGAAAGTTGCACAACTATTTCCATTTCTGCCGGAATATGGCCAAGACAAAATTGTTGCTGCTGCCGTTGGTCGACATTCGTGCTATAAATATTTGACACTTTTCTCAGCTATTTGTTGTCACTTTATTTAGTGCATAGCTAAGTGGGAATGTGGTGAAAAAGTGGGCAGAACAAAGGATGAGAGATGCATTTGGCACTTTCACTTGACACACAAACAAATATACAGGACTAACCTAAAGAAGTATGCCTGTTGAGCGCCGTCTCTGGTCGAGTTTCAATCGGGAATACTGTCATACATTGTTAAAAATTATGCAAAAATTGTATATGAAATAAAAACAGTTTACTAGTTATTTAAATTAAAACATTTTTCATGTTAGAATTAAGTTTCGCATGATAAAATGTTTTCCAAATTGAAGGGAAAAAGCAAAAATAAAGTGTGGCCAGCTTGCCTTATGTCCAGCTTTTATAGAGAAAGCAAAATAGTGTGCCCAACTTGGCCCAGCTTATAAAAGTTTTGTTAAAGAATCAATGTGTGCCCAGCTTAAGTAAGGATAAGGTCTTAATAAATAAAAGCCAAAGGAGTGTGCCCAACTCTTTTTATGATGCATATATGATGTGTGTCCAGTTTATATGTGATATTTGTTGCTGTGCTTTTACCTACCTCTTCCACTCCTTCTACCCTTCGCCTTCCCCTTTTCCATAACTCCCCACCACTTAACCTTTGCCATCTGGCAGTCTGAACTGTTTTTATGCCGTCCGTCCGTCCGGTCGCTTGTTTGTTTATTTGTCCGTTGGTATGCATAAAATTTCAGCTGCTAATGTGCATGTCTATCACTAGCTTACCCACGCCTGTATAGCACCTCCCCCATTGCCCCCCTGGTAAATATGCACACAGAATGTATTCGTAATTTATAGGTTTGCAGGAACATTTCAATTAAATAAACTGACAGTCGTCGTCGCTGGCTCTACCAGCTCTTGCCGCTGGTGTTCCCCATTGGGGAGTGACACAGATTTGCCTGCACTAGTCCTCACATAATGCATATCTATATGTATATATATATATATATATATATATATATAGTATGTGTCAGCCATAATGTGCAGGCCAAAATGGATTTTATTTGCAACGGAAAGGGCCAAATCAAGAGATAAATTCGGAACTAAAAGGAGGGGGAAAATGCGACTGATTTTGGGCAGTTGTAGCATTTATTGCTGTTTTCCATTGCATAATTCTCCAAAGGTTCAGACAGGCAAATGGACACATTTGACACATCATTACGGGAGCTGGGCACACAGTTTTCCCTACACTGTTTTTTATGTATTATAATTTATTTGCTTAATTTAAAATAGTAAATAAATTATAGATTTAATTTGTAAAAGATTAAAATTTTTGTAGCAAAATACTGCATAATAAGATTATTATTTATAATATTTATAAACAGTTTTTATTCATCAAACTTAATGCTTTCTTCAAATTTCTTAAATTAGATTTTATGTCTTTTAGTATTATTATTATTTGTATTGATTTATTAGTTTACTTCATTTTAAAATGATATTATTTTATCTTTTCTAGGTCTGTCTATCACAGGTGTGTCTCTGCTTCGGTAAGTTTTATCCCAAAGTTGTATTTTTTCGTTCCGCCAATGCTTTATTTGAATTTTGGTTTCTGTTTTTTGTTTTTAAATTGTGTTTTTGAATTTCAGGTTTTATTTTTTAGTTACATTTGGTTTTTAGTTTGCACTTCCCCCCAGCATCCTCTCATAGCTTTTTGTTTTTTTTGGCTGCACATTCAATTGCCGGTCCGCAGACGCGTTAATAAAAGCAAATTCAAATTGCAGGCTGACCGATTTTGGCATTTGACTGGCAGCCAATTAGGAGCTGAAAAAAATGAAAATAAAAAACAAATAATACAAAAAAAAAAATCATCAGGACAAGGCTGCAAAAAAGTGGCAAAACAAAAAATATAGAAAAGGGTCAAAGTTCAAATATGTTCAATATTTAATTGAATTATGTCCGAGTTTCGTGAAAAGAGCGGCAAAAAGCTCGGGATTCACTCAACTGAAGTGCATGGAAAATTGTTCGCAGACAGATAAAGTGGGAAAATCCGCTGGCCTGGATTTTCACAACGAATCAGCGATCAGCGAATTTTCCCTAACATAATTGCTTGTTATTTTGATAGTAAGCAAAGATACAAAAAAAAAATCAAAATTGCCAGCATGTGATGAAAATTAAATTACAAAACACACAAATTGGTCATTAAATTGACACGAGGGGCCCCCTGTTGTTGCTTTATCCTATAAAACGACTCATTTTCATCTGGTATCCATTATCCCACAATGTCCAGGCTGATGGGTGCTTGGCAACACATTTATTGCCGGTGAATTTAATTGAAAGCCCACAACAGGGTAAACACAATGTGATTTCAATAATTCTATACACTAACATGCTAAATAATTTATTGTGTCGGTGTCAAGTACAGAATAAAAATAATATGAAAAGCTGTGTGTTTAAAAGGAGACGATGCGTATGCATATATGGCTTTAATAATTGCATTATTTCTTTAATAAATTATTTTATTTAGAAACGAGAATATGATATAGTCGCGCTTTAAGCTTTTTATTTATTATCGGTTTTATGTTTTTGTTTTATTAAGTATCTGATTTTATTTGTTATGTACAGATTGTACAGATTGTTTTTAACACATTTTAAGAAGTCTTAAAAGCGGTTTAAAGATATGTTTTAGGTTAGTTCTTAGTTGATTTTTAGGTTTAATTTTGAATTGTTTTTAGGTTGTGTTTTAAGTTGGTTAGATTGAGTTTAGTGTTAATCTTAAGGTTGATTTTTATATTGGTTATTGGGATGGCTTTGTGCTCTTTTTAACAGGTCAGTTTCTTCTCTTTTCTATTAGGCAACTTCGGATTTAATTCTTTCTTTTTTTATTTATTTCTTTTTAATTTTTGTTTTGACTAATCTAATTTTATTTTATTAATTGTATTAAAATATATCAATTTTTCTGAGGATTAAAATTTCATTTTTGACACATATTTTGAGTCTCAATATTTTGAATAAATAATGACGGGAAGTTTTGGTCTTAAAATAGGTCACAAAAAAGGGTATTAAAATAGATTTATCAATGTTCAAAGGATTTAAGTCACAGATTTCTTATGTTTTTATGAAATTTTTATTGGTAAAACTGGACTGACTGTACGGCTTTTTTTGAGTAAATTGAAGTACATTTTGCAGCTTCTTTGGTAATAGATTAAGTGGCAGCCAGACGATTTTATTTCGCAGAACTCCTCCCCGATCCTGCTGGCCATTTAAGCCCCTCTACCACACCCACTAAGCTGACCAAAATCGAAGACAAACACAGACACGAGCATCGGCTTCGGCTCCTTTTGGCCAATTTGGAGAAGCACTTTGCATGCTGCAGTTGAGAAATTGAGGAGAAGGGACTCCGACTTTAAACTTGGAGGTGCGCTCTCTGCCCGAGTCCATGCCCAGTCGAAGCCATTAATTTCGTATTAAATTCAATTTACTTCAACGTTTTGAAGTTTCGCCCATTGAAAGAACAACCTTATCGCATTTACCACAGCCACAGACGGCGATGCAGCCGAAGGATTGGGCCAGGATGTGCCAGGAGGAACGGCAGGAAGCCAAATAAGTGTCTTATCGCCATCTACACACGCCAGGTGGGCAAGAAAAAAATAATAAAGAAAATAGAAAATGGAAGGAGTGACCTCTCCGCTCATGACTTGCTTCCGCTCATAAATCAAATCAAAAGTAAGGAAAAACTAGAACTGGAAATAAAACAGGCGACGGGGTTGATGGAAAGGGATAGGAGAAGAGAATACCTTACATTAAAAATGTAAAACTTTCAAGTACTCTACAGAAATTATAAAAAATATTGGAAGGGAAAGGGAAGTAATTAAATACTGAATGAAAACAATATAATTATACATTCTTAAGTCTTAATTATTTTATTTTAATTGGATGAGAAAGAATTGTTTAAATAATTATATTTATTTACAAGGTAAGAAGTTTCTTAAAATAGGAAAACCAAAATCTTATTTGAATTAATGTTTTTAAGATTTGAAATTACATAAATCGTTGCAAATTAGGTATTATATGTTATATTTATTTGACCAAAAAATAATAATGAAAAAGTATGACCAACTTACATAATTCCTAATTAGGCAAAAATGGGTGACCAGCTTACCCTTTGATGCATGCGTAAAGTGTGCCCAGTTCGTGCTGTTATATAAATATTGAATTTTTTAAAACCATATCTTAATTTTCTGTTGATTTCTTAATTTTTTTTATAACAACTATAGGTTTTAACTTTGAATAATAATAATAATATTTCTAGATAGAGTATACGGTAATAGAATTTATAGACAGTATGGTAGAAATATAAGAACAAAAAATTCTATTCAGCTAGCAGACGTCAGCATTTCACTTTATTTTTTCCTTTGTCGTTCGTCTTCTTCAGATTCTCTCTCAGATTTCTTTCAAAGTATTTTTTGTTGTTGCTCAATGTGTTTTAATATCCGCTTCCGGGACACATATTGTACGACATTTTCCACACACGTCAGTCAGCAGTTTATAGTTTCACTGTACTCGTTTTTTCTCTTTCGAGGAAAGAGGGAAAAGTTCACCTGTCCTTGGAACGCCTGAGGTCCGGTTATAATGGAAAATGTATGCACAATTAAGTCTAATTGCTTCGTACATGCACAGAGTGCACATAATTGATGTGAAATTCATCCAAATTTCGGACTGCTGCTTCCTGCCGAATTTATTTAATTAGCCATAATTTCATTTATTCGAAGAGTGCAACACACGAAAATTGAATTGCCGAGGGGACATCTGAATATGCCCTTGTCCTCGGTTTTCTGCTTTTTTGGGAACTGCCTTTGCAGTCTGCACTCCATCATTGCTGCCCTTATTCCGGCTTTTCCTTATATTTCCTTGCTTTCTCGTAGTATTTTTTTAAATATTTTTTTTTTGCCTTATTGGCTCTTTCCCTTTGGAGATGATAAATGTTTGGACCCGTCAGCTGTGCATTTTTCTTCATAATCGAAAAACCTTTATAGCCGTCAAGCGGCACAAAGGGGGTTGGTGATATGTCTACGAATATATACGTATAAATATAGATTGGTAAATGATATAGTGGACAAGGTAATACCCTTATTTTCTTGGACCATTATATTTAAAAAATATTAACTTAAATTACTTAATTCTTTTAAAGTAACACAAAAACAAACAATTATAATAAATCAAAGCAAAAGCAATATGAAAAGGTGTGACCAACTTACATTATATTCAGATTTCTTTCTTAAGGGCAAACGGTGTGACCAGCTCTCATTAAGATGCATGGGTAAAGTGCGACCAGCTTGTGTTGTCTTACAAATAATTAATTTTTGGAGGCAACATTTTAAATTAAATTATTTTGTTAGCTTAAATTTCTTTTTTTTTAATATTTTAAACTATTGTTTTTTTAAATAAATAACAAAATATTTAATAGATGCTGAAATATTTTTTATTCTATTATATAAATTGAAAAATTACCTCAGAAGGTTTTTTAACAATTATTTTTTTAAGGGGCTTCTCACTTCCTTCGTTTCTTCACTGTTTGTATTTTTAGTTTTCCATTTGGAAAATCGATTTCTTTGAGTCTTGTGTGTCCCCTAAGTTCTCAGATGTTGTTATTTATTACCGAATCTGTAGTGAGCTACAAATGGCCGTCGAACATTAATTTTTTTAATATTTTTATTTGTATTTTCTTGTTTTTTTTCCTCGTAAGAAGTGTCCCCATTCCATGGATCGGTGGCTCAATTAAAAATTCGCCGTTGTTTATGATGCAGACTATGCAAAGGGAATAGGGAGGAGGAGGGGACTACTAGCGTCCTCCAGCAATCCGCCTTCTTTATTGCCCTATGCTTCTTTTTAGCACGCGCCGGCGCCAAAAAGTATGCAACGATTTTTCGTGGATGCTTTATTTATTGCCTGCAATTTGCGTTTGCCGCTTTTATGTGCAAGCTACCAGCTCGCAGCTCACAGCTGCCCCCCCTCCTTTTGGCCATTTGTTATTTGCGCATTTTCACTTAAATTCCGGCCAAGAAGAAGGCTATCCCGGCGGCGGCGGCGGCTGCTGCGTCCCCTTGGCGTGGCCGCAAATGTTGATGAGGCTTTTTTCTAAAATTACCGAGCATAAAATTTAATTAGCCAAAACCGAAAAGGCAAAAAGAAATTTCCCCCCCGTACATTCTCACACAGAAGTAAATTGCATTTAAGAGAGAGAGAGCCCAGGGCCTTGGCAAGGGGCGACGGCCAACATAAGTGGGTGCACGGGGAGAAAAACTTGGTTATTAAGTGTAGGAAATTCATACAAATAATATTATATATTAAATAAACATTTTAATTAGCTCTGTATATATTTAAGGTAACTAATTTTAGGTATTTTAAATTGAAAAGCTAAAAGAAATTATGTTCTTATTGTAAAATATTTTCAAAGATCAAATAAAATATAACAAATGTTGCATTAAGCTTTGAGAATATTGTATTTAAATTACTAATTTAACTAGTTTATGGTAAAAAGCTGTTTGGATTAGAAATCATTCTTAAAATGCCCAAAAGTATGGTATGATATATTATATTTTATGGTATTATCCGCGTATTTTATAATAAGCTTTAAAATACCATATTTTTTTAGTAATTCATAATTTTTGGGAGATTTAATTTCTCTTTAAATTTTATTTGTCAGCAAATTAAATGTCTTTATAGATTGGCTCGCCTTTTTTATATCAATTTTTTTTAGTTAATTTACCACAAATAACTAATTGAATAAAGTCTATTACTTATGTAAATAATTAAAGTCATATAAGCATTTTGCAGCCTAATTTCTCTCAGTGCAGTGGCGACGGCAAGGCGCAGCGTGTGAATTTTAAAAGCTTCCCAAAGAGCGGCGAAGAAAAGGCGCCTTGGAGCATAACATTGTGGCCCCTTTGGGCCACGTTGCCGTTGCGTTGCCTTCGCCATCGCTGCTGCTGGTGCTGCTACTGCTGCTGCGCTTTTTTAGTGCCCTGCCGCCTGCAAGTATGCTACACAAAATTTTTTCCCTTTACCGAAGCAATTTGTGTGCATTTGGCATTCAATGGCAGGCGGGAGTCCGCGTCGCGTCGCACAATCCCTTAGCGAAAATCGCAAGCGTTAAATTGCCAAAGGCCATAAGTCCGACCCCCGCCGTAGGGTAGCCTTCCCCCTCCTTGCACTCCTCCTCCTCCATTTTCTCCTTGATTTCCTCTATATCCCCTTTTTCCTGACCCCGATCCCCCCCTTTGGCATCGGCCTTTGGGGCTATATTAACCTTGGTCACATTTCAAGCGTCACTTGCCGAAAGGCCGCGGCCCATAAACATTTCTCTTTTCTTTCGCGGGGCAAAAATTGCACTGAGAAAAATGAATAAACATACATATAAATATGTTGTAATATATTGTCTTAACATACAGCAAGAAATAATATATCTAAATAAAATAAACCCATAAGAAAACTGTGCAAATTTAAATAAGAAGACAACTCGAACTAAGCATTATGTCAAATTTGGATTTAAAAATACTGAATCGATATATTGGACAAACATCAATTAATAAATCGGTAGTTTATTTTTATAATATTTTTATTTTCTTTGAAATAATGTGTAAAAGACACAAAAACAACCTGTTTCTGATATTTTTCGATAAATTTAGTAACTGTACTTAAAATTTTTAATTTTTAAATATATCGCAGTGGAGTTTATTTTAAATATGAAAAAAATCGCAAATCTATATTTTATCGTTACAATTGCTATCCTGCTTGATTTATTGGTATATTTTTTCACATTTAAAAATTCTACAAATCAAAATTCGTATTATTTTATATTTATTATTATTATTCATGTAAGAAAAGAATTTAGTAAAACTTTTAAAGAACGTATACGTAAGATTAAACCGTAGAAAACTATGTATAATACCAAAAACACGTGCCGGGAACCACTTTGTAAAATTCCTTCTAGGGAGAGATTGACAGAAACAAAGTTTTATTGCATACTATCGGGAAGAGAAACTATTGTTGTAAAAATCCCCTAGAGATTTTAAGAACACAATGAAATCGTGTTTGCCTTTTTTTTTTATATTATTCTCTCCTGTTTTCTGTGTGGTTTAAAAGGGGTTTTGCACAAAACAAATTTCGAAGATTAATGCCGGCCGCTTGCAGTTTTCTTTGCCATATATATTTTGTTACCCCTTTTTTTTCTTGTATTTGTTTTAATTTTTTTATTTGATATTTTTTTTTTGTTTTGGGTTTTTGGGGGTTTTTGTTGTTGTGGCGTTTTTTATGTTTCTTTCATTCACTTGACACAGTTTTTTTGTTGAGGCCCCGTTGGCCATCACACCTTCAATGGTTCCAACGACGGTTTCGTGTCCATTTTCCGGTCAATGGCTGACCATTTCCACACTTGACATTGGGTAGGGAAACGAGGGAGAAGGGAAGCGAAAACTCAGGAAAATTCTGTTAGTTTATCTTGGCTTTCTAACAGGAGAATAGCTGTTTTCTGGGTTTTTAAATAATACCTTAATTTTGTATATAACATTTGCAGTTGTTTTCGAAAATACTGCTAGGCCTTGGGGTTTCTTTAATTAAAAAATATTGATGCATTCGAGTTTTGTTGTCTCTTTTTCCCCCCTCACAAAACTTTTCTGAACTCATACAATTTTACTTTTAATTGAAAAATACGTGTACCAAGTTGTTCAACTGTCCATAATTCACTTTAACTCCCCCCAAAAAAAGGTGTAACAAGAACCAGAACATATTGGAAAACACTCAAACAGTGCGTTATGAATGTGTAAGGTTTAGAAAAGCCAAAGAGAAACAATTAACAAAATTAGTTTTAATTTAAAATACAATTATTTCGAATGGGGGAAAAATATATAATTTTTAACTTGATAATTCATATTTGCACCTCATATTTAATGGCGAAACGCATCGTACTCACTTATGCCATTATGTAATTGTGCATGCATGTGTATGTGTGCAATTATATCCCTGTTTTCCCCCCAAAATTGTGGGGAATACATAGGGAATGGACACGGGGAGAGAGCGTCCCCATCGTCGTCCTCGTCATTGCTATTGATATGCCTTTGCAGTTGTTTGCACTTTTTTGGGGTGCCTCCATGTCGGGGGTACAAAAAAAATAGAAAAATAAAGCAAACCAGGTGCAAGGACGTAAGTACAGACCATGGAATACCGGGTTATTACTTCCCAAAAATCGTAGCCTATTTTTTGGGTATAAAATGGGAAATCATATTAAATGCTTTGCTAATCTATAATTGTGTTACTTATTTTTACAATACTAGATTTTTTGTTTTATTAATTAATTTATTTATATTAAGTTTTTAAATTGATTATATCATTTAAATATTAGTCACTAAATATATTTATTTCCTTTAATTAAATTCAAATTCATTTTAAATTTTAGTTTAAATTCGGATCCCATTTATTTGACTTATCTTATATTATTTTATGCGCGTATTTTCTGCTTTATAGTCCTAGCGTTTTAAAGACTTAAAACATGGAGAATAAAACAAAACAATAATAAATAATTCATCTAAAATACACAAGCATTTTATAGGAAATATATATATATAAATTAAACCTTTAAATATTTCTTATAAAAGGGTTGCATATTTTAAGATGAATTATTTATTATTGTTTATTAATTATTTATATTTTATTGATGTTATTCTTACTGTATTTCACTTACCTACCACCTTAATTCTTCACTTTAACTTCCTGTCTTTTGGAAACTCTTTGTTTTCTTCAGTAAAAACACATATACCCTTTCTCTGGCTGGTACAAACAACAGTTTTACCTTGGCACATTCTCATTCTCATTCGTATTCGTTTTTATTTTTTGCATGCAATTTTTGTTTGATTTTATTTTTGGCACGCCTACACATGTTTCATGAAAGGAGGGCTCCGTGTTCTCCTTCTTATTGTTGTTTCATCGGTTGGTTTTTTGCCATGAATTTATTGCTTGCATATTTTTTGGTTTCTACAAGCTGAGCTCCTTTCCCAGTCCACCTCTCCACTTCACCACTCCGATTTTCACCCGGTTTTCCGCAACCCTTTTTCCTGCATGTATTTTCACGGAAATTGTTAACAACAGCAGCGGATGTTGTGTAAATTTAATAAATATTACTCGTGCCTTTTCGCTACTTTTGTTTATTAAACCAACCCGATTTCTTGTTCGTTCGTTTTATATTTCCCTTTGTTTTCATGCACTTTATGTAGACCGATATATCCGTATATATATGGGATGTGCATCTAATTAGCAGTTTGGTTTCCATTGTTTTTTGGGCCTGGTCAGGATGAAAGTCATTCGTAAATCGCTTGGATTATAATTTGTATAAATACGCATATAAAATATAGTAGTTGTGCTTGCTAACTTTTGCCCTACTAATGCCCAGCTCAGACGGGCTTAAAGTATATATATCAACATATATCTATATATTCATGTATAAATTTATTGGTAGTGCGAACAGGACATAACTAATCCTGTTGCTTGTCGAGGGTAATTGCTAGTTAACAGCGGGTTAAATCAATTTAATTGAATATTTGGCGGTTTATAGAGATAGTGATTGAATTTGGAGAATATCTGTTTTAAAAATTTTATTTATTATGAACAATTTCTTGCGTTTAGCATGTTGATTATTAGCCAGTTATTTTCGGAGGAATTTATTTAAATTAGTATTCCTTTATTGGCTTTTTAGATTTTGATGTGAGTTATTTAATGGCATTTAATTTCTTTTTTTAAAATGTTTGTTAGTATTTTTATATCATAACTTTGCTTAAACTCAGCCGATTTCAGTCTGGTTTGGTTTTTTTTTCTTGGGTTTTAATTAAGAACATTTCTGCATTTATAATTTTTTGGCAAATTTTTGAGAATTTTTACGATGTGACCCCTTTAATTTTTCTTGGCTCAAAAATCGCGAACTTCTTCTGTGGTTTTTTGATCGTAACTTGGCTTAAACTCAGCCGATTTCAGTCTGGTTTGGTTTTTTCTTCTTGGTTTTTAATGGAGAACATTTCTGCATTTAAAACTAGGTTTATAATTTTTTGGCCAATTTTTGAGAATTTTTACGATGTGACCCCTTTAATTTTTCTTGGCTCAAAAATCGCGAACTTCTTCTGTGGTTTTTTGATCGTAACTTGGCTTAAACTCAGCCGATTTCAGTCTGGTTTGTTTTTTTCTTATTGGTTTTTAATGGAGAACATTTCTGCATTTAAAACTAGGTTTATAATTTTTTGGCCAATTTTTGAGAATTTTTACGATGTGACTTCTTTAATTTTTCTTGGCTCAAAAATCGCGAATTTCTTCTGTGGT